>JAYEAL010000274.1:0-33661 GCA_036419045.1 Scirpophaga incertulas
TGGGAATTATTTTTAAATTTCATTAGCACAACATACTAATATTATCAATTTAAATAAGAAATTACATACTTATATAATAAAGAATACAATTATTTAGAATAAAATTAGAAACAATATAATAAACAACCATAATTAATTATAAAAGATTACTAATTAATTTCTACATGTCAGTCATATTATCGTTATATTAAATTATCCGTGAATATATTCAAATATCATTAGCATAAAATATTACTGATATCAATTTAAATCAGAAGAAAACGTTACAATAAAATTGATACAATAAGTTAATATTTTTGTTATAGCTATTAGTAGCAAACAGCAGTAAGCCATTACCAATATATTACTGATAGTTGTTCCTGGTCAGCGGGCTATGGGCAAATCATTACTAGAACGTAATGCTAGAACTGAATAGAAAAATTAAACACGATTCTAAGACTCGGCTCTCACATTGCGGCAATGCAATTGTCTATGCCGGCTGATTTCTGCAGAGCGCTCGAATAGATTAGATTGGCCACGTTTGGTTTTTGACGGCGGACTGTGAATCTTACGAACAGTATGAAATCGTCTGATCCGCGGTGCCATGAAGGTCGCCACGACGCATTTGCTTCGCACAACGCTTTCTAACAAATACGAAGTCACAGTAATTGAAATAAAAAAGGAAAGCTATCCCCGGTATACGAAAGATTTCAACGAAAGTGGAAAATACGCGTTGATTACACAAAAAGTGGGTTCATTGATCATTTTGTCGCCTATTTCCGGGAGGCAATGCCTTTATTTTAGTTATGAGTCACCTCTTTGACCGATACGGTTACCTGTGTGACGTCAGCGCGTCGCTATGCGCTGCGCGTGAGCAATACCGAGATCGTTATGCGCAGCGCAGCGCTGCATATTTAGCTGATTAGTAAACAGTTCTGTTTACTTATCTATAACCTGTAAGTTACCTAAAAGAGACAAAAGAAGTTATTCATTCATGGATATGTTTCAATAAACTAAAGCTTAACTTGGATGGTTTCCCTAGCTGTGTGGATATCGGTGGCGCTATGGTCTCGGACGGAGACGTATTTTTGAATCATTAGACGTGAATTTGGAATTCGAATACGAATACGTGTGCGAAATTATTTTCTACTGCTTACAATGTTTTAGATTTTTGAATCACTCGAATTCAGTGTTGTCATTAAAAACAAATTCTTAATTAAATTCCGTTTCACGCAGAAACATTCAAAATCACAACAACAAAAACAAAAACCGGTGATGAGCCACACGTGAAACGGATCACTGTCAAGGTCACTTCAGCGTTGGATATTCTACTAGTAGAAATCAAAAACGAGTGGGTTGAACTACTCGTTGCACAACGCACGAAATGAAAGTTCAGAAATAGTGAATTCGGTAATTCGTATACGAATCTCACGATTTCGAATGCGAATTGGTTTTCTATTATTTCAAAAATTCGTCTCCTGGTCTACGAATCGAATGATTCGAGGAGACGATCTCAATCTCTACTATGTACCAATGTGTTAGTCTATTATCGAATTTCATACGCTCATACGGTGAAAGAAAACATCATGTGGAAACTTGTGAAGAAAATTTCAAAATGTATTTTTCTTTGAAGGAACTATGCTGAAGCTGCAGATGGCTATGTTTAGCTTTACGGTGAGTGTATTTGTGGAAGCGCACGAACGGAAGGTTCGATGTCTTGCCTGCTAGCGACCCCGGCGCTGTTCCGGGGTCATTAGCAGGCAGAAAGAGTCGATACAAAATGAGCGCGCCGTCTAGTAGCTCGGACGCTCAAGATCTGTGGCGCGAGGGGCGACTCGATTGGTGGCCGGCAGGAGTGATTCGTTACCGCGAGTGATGGGGTCAGGCGGGTCGATTAAAAAGTTTCTCGGACTGCCAGATCTAGCTGAGACGCTATCTTTGGGTGTAAAAAAATATATGTAGTGAACCAATCCGCACTGGGTTGACTAAAGGCCTAATCCCTAAGAGTTAGGGTAGGCTCGTGCTAATTGGTTGGAACGTATTTGAGCTGTGATGATGTTGATGCTTAATTGATGTTAAACTAAGCTCTGTAAGGCTTGTGTTATGGGATCTAGGGTAGCGGTATGTTTATATACAAATTTTTAATATAAATATACAAAAACAACCATGACTAGGGTACAAATGCTAGCGTTCATCACGCAAACATCTGCCCCCACCGGGATTTGAACCCGGAATACTAAGCACTCTACTCTCGGGGGTGGTCAAGTAATACATTATTGTTGTGTCTTTATAAGATCCTTTATAAGGTATATCAGATCTAACGCGCAGAGGCTATTTATGCAAAATTTTATCAAAGTGTGCGTTGGAATGTACTAATTGGGTCTAATCTTCATCTGCATAATAAGATATATTATGCAGATTATATTATTGTTTTATAAATGTCTACTATATACATTATTTGCGAACACTGTATGCAATTCACGCCGATAAATGTGTTCAAATCGTTCAGAGGCATCGAAATTTGTGTAACGAGCTATTGTTAGAAGCGTACAATGGCGGTTTCTAGTGGTACTTAATACCTGAGATTTAAAGTATAGTTTGGCAATGTCAGCACGTGCTTGGTGTCGCAAGCGTACAGCCTCGTATGTTTTATTCAATGACTGTGTCGTTCGTGGGCGGTGAGCGGGGCGCCGGCGAATCTTCGCCGCGTCCATCAGTGCCGGTTCACGGTCACCCGCTGCGGCGGCAGCTTTTGCCTCGTCCAAGTTTACGGTTCTCCGCTCTGTTTGTGCCTTGTCACTATAACGGTAGTATTCTAAATCTTCACTGAATGCATAATATCTTGAGCATTAATTGTTATGCTCCGCTGCTATTATGCATTCGCCGCGAGCATATGTTTGCGTTATATAGAGAACGCCATAGCACGGGTATAAGTCGTGCGGTTGTGTAATAGCAATTCCCATACGTTGCCTTTCCATGTTTTAACCTAACGATAGCTATAATATTTTATCACAGATAACGAATTCCATACAACGCGACGTTTAGCGTTTCACGACATTATTAGTGAAAGAAACGGAAAGAGATGTGGATAAGGCACGTCTTCACTCGCTCACTATTGTTATGCAATTAAATGAAATTACACCAATTTGCCCGAATTTAAACGACTCAATTTCAATTTATTATTTATTTTCCTCCCTTTCGGGGCGGTTGTTGAGGCGCTGCGACATCATCGCGTCCCGCGATATCTTGCCCGTCTGGTGGAACACTATCTGGACGGACGAGATAACGTATGCGCGGGGCGAGACCGGCAAATCTGTCGCCGCCGGATGTACCGCGGGGTTCCACAGGGGTCTGTTCTTGGGCCTCTGCTCTGGAACCTCGGGTACAATTACGTGCTTCGCCTAGCTCCCCCGTCGCGCGTCCGCGTACTCTGCTACGCGGGCGACACCCTTGTCACAGCGCGCGGGAGGGATACGGCGGAGGCTGTGCGACTGGCGTCGGTCTACACTACGCTGCCTACGCGGGTGGCCGTGTCTAAAACCGAAGCCCTAATATTATGGGCCTCGTCGGCGCCCCCCGGCGCCCCCCGGCGCGGTCTGCTATCACGGTCGATGGGGTGTCAGTAATGTTGCAGTCCCATATCAAATATTTGGAGCTGCTTATCGATGGGAGATGGGGGTTCGAGGAGCATTTTCGTCGCCTCGAACCCCGTTTGCTAAGGGCAGCGGACGCACTCAGTCGCCTCCTGCCCAACGTAGGGGGCCCAAGCGCGAGATGCCGCCGCCTGTACGCCGGCATCGTGCAGAGCATGGCCCTGTATGGGCTGACGCCCTCGGCCTCCGGTCTGTGGCGTCCCTGCACAGGGCCCAGCGAGCTTACCGCGCCGCCGCTTACCGCGTCCGTGCGGATGCGCGGGACGGCGACCGGCGCCTAACGCCGCGGGAGGGGGCCTCCGCGACCGAGGAGGCCAAAGTGGAAGTGGTGCGCCTGTGGCTCGAGGAGCTCCGTTAGCTAATGGGTGCTGCCTCCGTTTCGGACACCATGTTCCGAAGCGTCGAGGCAATGCGCCCATTCCTCACCACATGGGCGAACCGACGTCACGGGTCGCTTACGTACCACCTGGTGCAGGTGCTAAGCGGCCATGGTTGCTTTGGCCGCTACCTACACCGCGTGCCACCCCTGTGCCACCACTGTGGCGCCGCCGAGGACACCGCGCAGCACACCCTAGCGGTGTGCCCGGCCTTCTCCGTGCGGCGCGCTGAGTTGGTCGCCGTCATCGGCGAGGACCTCTCCCTCCAGAACGTGGTGTGTGCCATGCTGGAGGGAGAGAGCACGTGGGCGGTGGTGAACTCATTCTGCGTCGACGTTATGGCACAGAAGGAGGCGGCGGAGCGCGCCAGGGAAGACGACCGTGATCCCGAAATTTTCGGAATCTCAACTAGTCTATAAAAAAATGTAAAATTCGGATGCCTGAAAACGATTTATAAACTAAAAATATTTTTTGAAAGAAACCCTTAATTCTTCAGTATTACTAACAAAATAATTAAGTTTTCTCTAGAAATAGCATAATCAAAACAAAAAGTATAATTCAAGGAGATTAGAAAGTACTTACGCGTGGTTTTGAAAGTACATAGCACATAAAATACGAAGCGAATTAAGGCATCTAATGTTCGTTGCAAGGCACCCAACCACTGAGAACATCCCCCCGACTCAACACCCAATCCCGTCAATCTTAAACAAGATATCGGATGCTTCGGGATTGCTCCCGAAAAATTTGATGAGATCTCGTGATACAATGTTGTCGCTAGAAGTCCTTCTATCATCTGTCGAGAACTCGCTACGTCAAAAGCAGTGGGTCCTTCCTTTTGAAATCTGACACCATCGCCGTGCATAACGAAAGAGGCAAACTTCCAATGAGTCACAGTACGCACGAGTTTGCATAATCAATGCTCCATCACTTCGAGTTATAGAGTCAATATAACAATAGAGTAGAGTCAATATATAGTTTCAAATTTATCCGAGGAACAACTTGATAAACCTGAGCGACTCCAAAACTTTTGCATACGATTTATATTTGGTTTACGCAAATATAGTATATGTTTCAGAATTTCGTCTTAAGCTCAAGTGGTTGCCCATTCGCCTTCGGCGGAATGCACGTATCCTATCCCTTCTCTATTCTATTTTGTTTAATCCTGACACTCCTTTTTACTTAAAAATCGCTTTAAGTTTCTCCATGAAACCCATTCCCGCGTCTTAAGGTCGGCAGAGAACTTAGTGCTGAGCTTACCATCTCACTTCACCTAATTTTATAATAAGGCCTACACGGTACAAGCAGTTTTATTGTGGAATGCGTTACCTTTAAATAAAAAAACAAGCACAAAGCCTTCCCATTTTCAAAAGCCTTGTTAAAAAACATTATTTGGTCACTATGATTTTGTATTTTATTGGTATATGTATGTAAGTATGTTTTATATATATGTATGTATATGTGTAAGTGTATATATGTATTTATAGTATGTATTGTTATATTTATAGTAAGTGTCATTAAGTTATACATCGCCATCTTTCCACGAAATAATTGATTTGAATTCCTTGTCCATCCTAAGGTTACCTGGAAGAGATCACTCTTTGTGATAAGGTCGCCCTTTGTACAGTTAGTTTTAAGGATTCATTATATGTAATTTTTTTTTTTCACTATGGTCGATGTACAAATAAGTTATAAATAATAAATAACCAACGGCTTTCATGGTTGCAGGGACGGAGTCCAACGTAATCTCCGTGGAACTTGGCTCCGGTATTCACGTACCCGTATCCCCTGACTTATTCCCAACCTCTCCTGACGGAACAAACAACAAAAAAGTCTCCCAAATGCGAAGTTTTTTTTTAAATATTAATACATACTTATACATATAGGTACTTTTGGATTAATTTTCTTTTATTATTTTTTTACTTTTTAAAAGGTAGCTTATATTTTTTGTGTTGGGGGTATTTTAAATATTTACTTTAACTTTTTATTAATTTATACAAGCATTTAAAATTTAAACAAGAAATGTTTGTTCGTTGACTTAATATTTTTTTATCTATAACTAATATTATAAAGAAGTAAAGTTTGTGTGTTTGTATATTTGTTAAATTGTAAGGGGTAATCTCAGGATCTACTGAACCGATTTTATAATTCTTTCAGCAATAGAAGGCCACGTTATTGCTGAGTGTCATAGGGTTATATAAAAAACCGAAAAATAAAAAGGTTTTTACGTGGTAGTCCGTTTTGCAAAGTGAATCGGAGAAAAAAAAACAGGCAGCGGACGGCGCGCGATGGCTTCGGGTTTAATTCGGATCGCGTTCGTGCTCGCTTCGGGGATTATTAATATTATGCCCAACGAAAGTGGGCACGGGTCAGCTAGTTTTTAATAAGAGGTATTACATGCAATGCATAATGTGGTAAATTCTTTGTGGTTTTATTTTGCATCCATCTGTAACTCTGATTGAGTCAGTGTGATATGGCGCCCTTGATATAAGTTGTTCACACTACTCGCCAGGCCAAATTGAACCATATCACTGTCCACGCCTTGTGCATTAGTCGTTTATATCTTGTTCTACCACTACTATAGTAACAGTTCAGTTAGTCAATTTGAAATGGGCACATTAAATTTGTACTGACAGACAGGGGAAGGCCAGGGGAGACCCTTACAAAATTTCAAAAACACCTGACGTAACTTATGGATGCCCCCTTACAAATTTTCGCGTTTTCAATATTAACAGGCATTAGTACGAATTTCATTATAAGAACAAGTACGAACGTACGTACCAAGTCCGTACCAGCTGGTACCAACTTTGTCTAAGCGAATGAACTTTCTCTAATACTGAAGGAATAATCGTGTTCATTATTACTTTTTGGACACAATTTATACTTACTATTTCTATAGCCAATCGTGAGCGTAGTAACTCAATTATGCGGGTGCAGCGGCGGGCGGTGCGCGGCTAATAGGATCGCTGGCGAGTCGAGGGACTCGGTGCCATTGGCTGACAATTCAAGTTTTAACCACGGAAAATATTTTATAGTTACTGCATAGCTTTGTGCAAAACCAAGAAAATATAAATTGTGCGCAATGTTATGGTTTTTTTTTTAATTATTTTGTTACATAATAAGTACAAAAACAGGTTACAGCCAATTAAAACCAAAATAATCTGTACCGAACCTTAAAACTAGGTTGAAACCCAATATATGTATATTCTACTAATCATATTATTAATGAGCAGCAAAAATACAACTGTCAAATTGATATGTTGGAATAACAAAACCCAATTTCGGAATAAAACAAAACATAAATAAAATTAAAAAGAAGAAACGTGCATTTATTATTTTCGATTAAACTATAAGTTACTTTAAATTATTGGACAGTAAATTCTTTAAAACTATAAAACCAAGCAATATTCATTACTCTTTTTAAAACTCTCCATACCTCATCCTCATTATCTATATATTATTTATAGTCCACAAAATGTAATAGTTCATTTGGACCTTATTATTATTATTATGTAGCTTAAATCACGTATCTTTATAAGACACGGTCCTTTATAAGGCTTGCGCGGGGACACAGATCCAACGCGTAGAGGCCATTTAAGCGAAATTTAATGAAAGCGTGCATGGAGTGTACCAACTGGGTCTAATCTCTATCTGCACCATGAAAAAATGCAGCCAAAGACTATACCCAGTTAGATGCACAGAAACTATTGTCATTAGTGGTAAAACGTTTGTGGCCTATTTGCATTTCGATTTAGGTGGTAATGAAAACCGGGCTAGGAAGAGACTCCGGTCACCTGCCCTTCTCAAAGCCTCCTAATTGATTTAAATATGGCAGGTGGTGACTCGCCGCTCACTAAATGGGCCCTCCAAAAACGCAGACCAATATTGGTGCGAGAGAGCAACATTGGTGTAAACGCTAAGGGTGTAGAGACAATTGTACTCAAGGCGTGGACAGACGATTTGGTTCGATGTAGCCTGGTGAGCAGTGTGAACAACTTATACAAAAGGGCGCCATAACACTGACTTAATCAGAGTTTCAGACGGATGCAAATAAAACCACAAAGAATTTACCAAAATAGGCATGCATGTAATTCTTCTTATGTACAATATGTAAGTTAATGAACAAATTTTTCTTCATTAAATAAGCTGCTGTAGCCAACCGCAACAACAGACTCAGCATCTACCTGTATAGATCAGCTAAGGCACACGGAGTGGAAATACAGGTTCTAAGTAATAATCCTTAGGAAACACTCACATTCAACTGGTTATGAGGTTACCATGAGTGGATTGACGTGATGAACGAGGATTCAGATTTTCTCACGTTTGCACTCCCAATATGTCACACTCCACATTTTTCCTAAACAGATGCGGCTTGATGGCTTTACTAGACAACGTGACCTCTTGATGGCATGTGCTTGCTAAGTAAATATGGCAGGTGACCATTTTAAGTTTGAAGCTAGATTTGGCTAGAAGATATACTACATATTATGCTACTAAACGAGCCAAAATTATACCATAGGAACCTTTTTTTTTTTTTTTTTTATTATTGTCTGGAAAATGCGTTACGCATACCCCGCGGCTCGGGAACACCGCGGGGTTATGTCGGACTCTCCGCGCGCTTGGGGGCCGCGTGCCAGCCAAGTGCGTGGCCTACCGACTGAAATCAGACAATACCCCTCAGGGACGCCTTGGCAGGAGCGCATCAATCGTCGACGCATCCTCCCCCTCATCAGACGAGGAGGAAGACACGTCGAGGAGAGCAGCATCACTGCCTGACAAGGTCATGGGAACACTTACGTACACTTCCACGACCTCGTCGGCGTCATTGGCTCGCCTGCGGCGAGCCCCTCTCACCCCCCCGTTTTGCTGGGGGGCCGTCGATCCCCCGGGACATCCAGGGGATCGTCGACTGACGGCGACCTTTGAATAGCAGGAATCAGCCTTCCCGGGCCTGGTCCCCGCTGGTCACCGACAGGAGGAAGGAGGCGAGCGAACTCGCTCCGCCGCTGCACGCCTGCGGCGGCATGCCGGAGCCTCGGGATCCGCCTCCCTGGCCCGCTCCGCCGCCTCCTTCTGCGTCATGACGTCGGCGCAGAAGGAGTTTACTAGCGCCCACGTTCCTTCCCCCTCCAGCATGGCGCGCACCACGTTTCGGAGGGAGAGATCGTCGCCTATCACGGCGACCAACTCGGCGCGCGCGCGCAGAGAACGCCGGGCACACCGCTAGGGTGTGCTGTGCGGTGTCCTCCTCGGCGCCACAATGGTGGCACCCCGGGGTTGGCTCCCTCCCGATGCGGTGCAGGTAGCGGCCAAACGAGCCGTGACCGCTTAGCACCTGCACCAGGTGGTAGGAGAGTGACCCGTGGCGCCGGTTCGCCCATGTGGTGAGGAACGGATGGAAGGCCTCGACGCTCCGGCGCAGAGTGCCGGAGACGGAGGCCGAGACCATTAGGTCGCCCAGCTCCTCAAACCACAGGCGAACTACCTCCATTGTGGCCTCCTCGGACGCGGAGGCCCTCTCGCGCGGCGCCAGGCGCCGGTCGCCGCTGCGCGCGTCCGCCCGGACGCGGTATGCGGCGGCGTGGACGTGGGCGACATATTCCCATGGCGGAGCGCCCGCAATAAGGCACGCCGCCGTGTGCGACACGGTGCAGTACGCGCGCACGGCTCTCAGAGTCATGGCGCGTTGGGCCCTATGCAGGGAAGCCACGACTCGAGGGCCAAGGGCGTCGGCCCAGACAGGGGCCCCGTAAAGCGCCATACTCTGGACTATGCCAGAGTATAATCGGCGGACACTCGCGCTCGGGCCCCCACATTGGGAAGGAGGCGGCCGAGCGCGTCGGCTGTTTCATTAGGCGGGGTTCGAGGCGGCGGAAATGTTCCTCGAACCCAGCGCCCGTCAATTGTCAGCCCAGATAATTAAAATGGGGCTGAAGCACGATCGACACCGTTGACCGTGACAGAGGTCCGCGGCCGGGGGGCATCGGCGAGGCCCGTGAAAGATCAGGGCCTCGGTCTTAGGCAGAGCCACTCGTAAGCCGAGCGACTCTATCCTTCGTACGACTAGCGTCGTGTACACCGACGCTAGCCGCACAGCCTCCTCAGCGTCCCTCCCTCTGGCCGTTACCAATGTGTCGTCTGCATAACAGTACAGACGGACACGCGGCGGGAATACCATAGGAACCTAAATAACCCTGGAAAAGATGAAAAAACAACAGTTGAAATTGCATCGGCATTATGGAGAACTGCCACGAGCTAATCCAATATTCAAGTCAATTACACTTACCGTTTTTTAGCGGGGTTAAGAACGAGATTTTTACAAAAGAAGAATTGTAAACAAGGCCGTTAAAATTTTAATAAAAATAAACCTGTCATGTACAACAATAACAAATTATTTGTCAAATGCAGTTTAGTATTTCATTTGCAATTAATAAGAAAACAATGTACTAATGTTATGGAATTGTGGATTAAGCATTTATATGCCAATTACGAACTGTGTGTAAAAAAAACAACGCTACAACGTATTTAAATATCACACACGCGCGAATGTCAACATAGCTAAGTACCGTGTAATAGCTCATACTGTCAGTGTTTACATTACAATGCGACACAATTGACAATCAATTGTTTGCCGCGTCAATATTGATTTCGCTGTATTGTAACAGGTTGCGAGTCGTGTGCTTCTTTTGATATTTGAAATCATTAGTTAATCTGGTGTTAGGCCGAATTTATATTTCGACAATTCCTTACACCCCAGAACGTGGTGTTTACTCTAGTTCAGAGGTTCGCAAACTTTTTTGTGCCCAGTTTTTCGGTTTTGGGTAGACCCCCTGCTTACCTGATATTGAATGCCTACAACTTACAAAATTTTATGAATATTTATAAGATTTTATTTTATTGGTATAGCCATAGTTGATAAAGCATATAAACAGCTAGGGTTTATTAAGCGCGTTTGCGGACCGTTTCAGAGTGTTGATTGCATCAAAGTTTTATATTTTACATATGTTAGAAGTATCCTAGAATATGCATGTAGTGTTTGGTCACCTTGTTATAGTATCCATATTAAAAGAATAGAATCATTACAAAAAAGTTTATTAAATTCTTAAATTTTAAGACAAGTCAAACAATAACTGACTACAATAAGCATGTAGGAACTTTGGCTTTGATACACTGGAGCGGAGACGTAAACAATATGACATCTTGCTCCTCCATTATATATTATCTGGCAAAATTGACTGCGGTGAACTCCTATCTGATATACATCTCTCAGTACCATCGCGCCGAACTCGCCACACTCCCCTTTTTCCGTATCGTTACCACAAACTACGCACAGAATTCAGCGTTGTGTCGCGCAGTCCGCACATACAATGAAGAATATGCCGAGTTGGATATATTTTATTTATCCAGAAACACGCTAAAATTTGAAATTAAAAAAATGCATCGTGATAAGTAGCTTCAACATTAATTTAAATGTAGTATGAACACAAATGATATTAATTCATTCATACGTTGAATGTTTAATGTTATTTGAATGTCTATTATACAATGCACATACACACGCGCACACGGACGCCACACTCGTACACACACAGACACACACGCACTCACACACACAACCACAACTTTGTAAACACATGACGTTTACTTTAATTTAATCCCCTATTTATAATTGCATATTAATTGTGTAATCCTAATTTGGCCTTATTTTGTGCTAAAGATCTTATAATATATGTGTTGTATCGCTGTTGGATTACCTAAAAATAAAAATAAAATAAATTGGTACTTTTATTATGTCTTTATATTAAAGATAGTATGATGTAAGTATATGGGTGCTATCAGTGTATGTTGAGATCCATTATCGTGGACCCCCGTTTACATTTAATGGATCCCCAAATTTTTGTTTCGCTGACAACCTGCAAGGGGTCTCTTGCAGGTTGTCATAGACCCTTAGGGGTCGATATAGACATGACCTTGTAATTTTGACATGGCCTTTTTCACTAGAGTAACAAGTGCTTAAAATTTATGTAATTTTGTATTGTAGCAAATCAGACAGTCAGTGTAAAATGTCGTGCAATGTGCCTGTCACTTAAGGTACTCAACACTTCGGACTATGGCGGTGACCCTGGTTCCTCTGCGGATTTCATAGTGTCTGATATGAACATTAATGTCAATAAATATTTTTATCCAATCCAAACAGTTTGATTAGACATAGTAATGTAACAGTGCAGCTGTTACATGTAAAATGCAAAAACAATTGTTAAAAAAATGGCAATTGTAAAAAAGTATAAAATCCTATAGTTGCCTTTAAAAAATGGTGGAAATACTTATATAAACTTACCCTACAGCATTCAGTGTAAGACTCTTTCTTGTTATTATTAAATTAATTTAAATCTTCAATGTTGGTAATATGGAATACATTTTTGTAGAATTTATATATATAACTGATTGATTTAGTACGGCGGCGAAACATAGAGTGAGTCAGCCTAGCTTATTTGCGTTGGCAGATAGATATATTTTGAATTTTTACTAACAAACCAAAATCAAAAAATAAAACCGGCCAGGATTCCTAATATCATCATAGACAATGAGTACTAACTATAGGCAACATAAGGCATGTCAGCTGCACTGTTACAGTAATATGCGTTTTTCATAGTTAGCATCTGAAATTGACGTCTCTTGTTCCAGGCGGGTATGCGCTAGCGGCGCTGTGGTGGTGGTCGTGCCTGGTGGCGGCTCGCGCAGAGCTGGCCGGGCCCTCGGAGCGGCCCGAGGCCTACTTCAACGGGAGCTCGTACATCCACATAGCGCGGCCGCTGTCGCTGCACCAGCTGGTGGGGCTCAGCTTCCGCACCTGTGTCGGTGAGTATCTGACTGCCTCTCTGAATTGGCATCTACCAATCAACCTTTATTGCATCCCATCATCGACTATGGTGACGTGTGTTACTTTGATCTGAATTCAGACTTGCTGAATAAACTTGATCGGCTTTTGAATTATGGCATTAGATTTATATATTGTCTCCGTAAATATGACCACGTTTCCGCCTACAGACAAGAGCTGAAATGGTTACCCATCCGGTTGAGAAGAAACGTGCGTGCTCTCACTACTCTCTACGCTCTGCTGAACTGTTCCTGTTCTCCCTCTTATTTATTATCTCATTTCCAATATCTATGTTCTACTCACTCTAAAACCTTACGGTCGACTAAAAAATTTCTTCTTAGCTGTCCTCAGCACACTTCTCACTCTGTCCACTTATCTTTTCAAATTCAGTCCATACTTCTGTGGAACTCTCTCCTTATGAAATCAGGATGGCACCAACTCGGGCCTCATTTAAACGGAAGGTCCGTAAACATTTCTCGAATATTATGGCACAAGCTTGATCTTGCAAGGATGTTGTAATATATATTGTTATTTATTTATATAAATATATATTATACATGTATATATATGTAACTACATAGTTTATTAAATATATGTATATAATTGTATTATATATTAGTTTATAATATGTATCCTGCAGCATTTTATTCATATAGATACCTTCATATTAAGTATAGACCTTTCAAAATCTCGTTGCACCTACACCACATCTCCCTTAGGTATTAAGCCCGCCTATGTAATTTTTTTTTCCATAAAGTTTAATAAATAAATAAATAAATTGCATAACTAGCTGTGCCCACGACTTCGTCCGCGTGCAATCGTAATTTTAATGGCTGAGATTGTTATAAACGTAAGAGTAGACAAATATAATCAGAAAGCTTCGAACTGCTATATAAGCTATCAGGAGTTACACGTGTTATTGTGAGTCAAGCATAAAAGATAGACATACGCCCTCTTATTACAAAAACTTTCCAAGAACCAGGTTTAAACCAGAACTACCTACTAAGACTAGGTTTAATCGGTATTAAAGTTAAACCTCGGACTAAATCAAATTCAAAATCATTTATTCAGTCTAGGCTGTTACAAGCACTTGTGAAGGTCGAAAAGCTACGCCATCGGTTCGCAAATCTACGGCGGGAGACCTTGTACTGAGAAGAACCGGCAAGAAAGTCTTTAAAAATACTTAAACCTAAAAAGGCTCGGCAACAGTGTGTATACATATATTATTATATGAGATAGTATATTTTGACGACACGTTTGGCGCAGCGGTCGAGTGATAGGCTTCTATACGCAATGGGTCTCGGGTTCAAATCCCACACGGGACAGATATTTTGTATGACCTACAAAAATTTCTTCCGGTCAGGTGAGATTTTAATGTTTGTGACTGCAACCACGACAAAGTATAAAATCGTTACTGATTTCGTGGGATTTATTCTGGTTAAACTTGTTATAACCTCAGGCTTATCACCAGTTATCGTCAAGTCTGATAAGGTTCAAGATAACCACGAATTCCAACACAACTGCAACGGAGGAAAACAAAAGTGCATTGCTCTTTTGCGTCGTGAAGGGTGAGGATAGGCACAGAAATAACCGGGTGCTGTGACTACATGTTATGTCACAAGTTAGTACACTGTGGTTTTTGGGGGGGTTGCACACTTGCTGCGAACCTCCCAGGAACCACAAGCGCTATAGGCGCCTGTAACCACTAAACAAATATATTTAAAAACTAGCGGACCCGACAGACTTCGTCCTGTCAAAAAGATTTGTAAAGTGGCAGTTTTTTGTTCCTAGTTGAAATGACATATGATGACATTAAATTTGTTTGACAGAACTAACGTCACTTTTTTGTCTTGCCAAAGGTTCAAATTGGCTTTTAAGTATTAATACAAATTGTTTGTATAAAAATGTTGACTTTACACTTTTTCAAATTTTATTTTTTTATTTTCTCTACGTACAAACCTTCTCTGGACTTCTACGAATAATTCAAGACCAAAATTAGCCAAATCGGTAAAGGCATTGTTGAGTTATGCGCTTACCAACACATTTTGCGATTCATTTTTATAATATAACTCTTTCACAGTACAAGTATGTGTACCCATTTCTGACAAGTTCAATCAAGAACAGATGTTATCTTAAGTTAGACATCCCTAAGTTTTATGTGTAGCAAGGGAGGTAGCTGCCTCGGCCGATCAGTTTTCAGTTGTTACATACATACATGTACCAGTATCATATCTTCTATATATATGTATAACTAGCTTTCTGCCCGCGGCTTCTCCCGCGTGGATTTTCGGGATTGGGGCTATAGAGGGTGAAGGGTCATAGCTTTTGCCCACGGCTACATATGCGCGGAAGTCGGTTTATGGCGCGAAGGTTTTATCGCGCTTCCCGTGGGAGTATCCGTTTTTCCGAGATAAAAAATACCGCAAAACTTTGCTCAAGAATCCTATTGATGAAAACCGCATGAAAATCTGTGCAGTAGTTTTTGAGCGAAGCCTTGTTTATTATTGTGCTTCCTTGGGATCTGTCGACTTTTCCGGGATTAAAAGTAGCCTATTATTTAATCCGGACTTTTATCTTCACGTTTGCGAAATTTCAAAGCAATTGTTCAGTAGTTACGGCGTGAAAGCGGAACAAATAAACAAACTTACTTTCCGATTATAATAATATTAGTTAGGATTATATTGAAAGTACTTTTAAAGATTTATTGTTATGGCCTCATGCGGCTCTTCTTTACTATTTATTTTTACTTTTTCTCACTCATTAATTTTATCTGCTCATTTTGAAAACTCTACTCACACAAAGAAGTTGATGGCTGAAAATCTGTGATTTGTCTAATTTAGGCAAATATTTAGCCGAGCCTTGACCTGTTGCTTTCTGCAGCATACATATATCTATAGTGTTTGATTGTATGTTTTGTTTTTCTCTCAATTATTACCATTGTGTTAGTAGATATTTATGTGTATTTTGCAGAAAATAATAAACGCTTTATCTATCTAGCTTTTGGCGTACCAGTATATGTACCCATTTCGGACAAGTTCAATCTTGAACAGATGTTAGCTTCATGTACGGTGCTGAGGTGTTTTTATTACAATTGAATTTAAACAGAGTATAGAAAATATTTATCTATTATTATGACTTTCTATTCTACGCTTACATCATATTTGTTTTTATTTTTAACTATAGCGGCCCGCCCCGGCTTCGCACGGGTAGGTACTCATACACACACACAAACACATACCCGAGCGGCGGCATATAAATTAAATTTTTAGAATAAAAAACCGCTTACTGTGACATAACTATAATGTTTAGACATATGCTGTCGCGACACTTTTTGTAGATAATGATGAGTTCTGCAAAGTCGTAGTAAATGATTTTTTTCTATCATCAATTGTTTTCGCAGCGCACGCGACGTAAGGAATTTTTCAGGTCATTTTTTTTACACCTTGGGTTACATTATTGGAGTTTTAGTAAGGATCCCTATTTTTTTTTTAATATAATATAGCCTATGTTACTCAGGGATAATGTAGCTTTCCAAAGGTGAAAGAATTTTTGAAATCGGTCCAGTAGTTTCGCAGCCATTACAAACAAACAAACAAATCTTTCCTCTTTATAATATTAGTATAGACAACAAATTTTCATTTCATTCAATCAAAATCAGTACTAAGCTCAAGTGAATAGGTCGTACGGGGCTTCTCCAATATAATCCCGGCGACAAGGAAGCCACACTTTCATTCAGCGGATAACACTCAGCTAGGGTCACCAAGTGTCCCTCGGCTATTGATTTGGCTTTATTCCAGATCCCGATCGACCTCTTTAATAGGTCGCAAGCGCTAATGGAAATTAAACTTATGTACGAACTCAACTGATCAGCATTGGATCAGTGTGGTTGACTAAGGCCTGATCGCCCTAACATAGAATAGGGGAGCAGAAGCATCCCTAGGGATGAATATGAGCTGTGATGAAAATTGTATTACGTTATCAGCAACAGACGATCTCGTTTCAACGACGTTTTCTCGAGTCCATAATTGACAGTTAATTTTATTTCGTGGAACGTCACCCATTTCAGTTGGCTGGTCGGTCGCGGTCGTGACTTTTGTAAATGTAAAGAAATAAAGCCAGTTGTTTTCAATCTTAAGGCTCATTGTTGAAACAGTAAAGTACTTACGTTCATTACTTTTGTAGATATAGCTATATACTATATGTTCGCGGAAATGTGACATCAGAATGTTGTAGTCGCCCAACATATTTTTTATTATTGAACAAAATACATATCATAACACAAAAGTAAGGCAATATTGCAGCCCACAATGCTATCCACGTGTGACTCAATTAACAATAACAAAAACACAGGAGGAGATCGGGGGAGGTATTGTGGTCTCCACGAGGAGGGCTCCCCTGCAGGGAAGCGAAGGCTGGGGGTTCCCGGAAGTCGCTTGGAGTTCCCGGGGGCTCCCTACATGCCTGAGGAAGGCTATCCTTGAGGTTTTTAGTGGGTAGGCCTCCCCATTTTGGGGAGGAGACCCCACATAACCACCGGCTCGTCACAGCCGGGGTATGCAATTTAATGCATTTTCCTCAGGGGAACAAAAAAAAAGAGCCGCTATATAATACTAACAGTAAAAAAATTATTTCAGTTGTGTTATAAAGTGAAACACAAAATAAAACTATATACTACTTAAACAGTTAAAATAACACATAAAATTAGTAAAGAGATTAACAACCCTGCAGCAATTCGAAGATAGACGTTTTAAAACTATTCTCATATAACCGGTGTGTTTTTCAAATTTCCATATATCTCAAAACAAATTTCCATATATCTTTGTAACATAGCTTTTTTTATGTGGTATACAGACAAACTAACACACTAACAAACACATGATGGTAATTATTCTTTGTATGTATTTAAATTAATTTATTAAATTTATTATAATTTTCACTTTCTTATATTGCGTCCATATCACGAGTCTTTATAAGACGCGTGCGCGGGGATACAGATCCAACGCGTAGAAGCCATTTAAGCGAAATTTAATGAAAAGGAGATAATTTTTTTTAGGCCCACTTGAAAACGGCAACGTTTATTGATATTACTGAACTCTAAAATATCAATTTATTATTAAAAGCAATTGCACGATATTATGAGTAAAAATGAAACGGGAATAATAAAATCAATTAATTAAACTTAGTAATGACTTTTGACATTTTAGGTAAAGGAACGTTTTTTAAATCAAAATGAAAGATGATTATAAAATTTCTTTATCTATTATTATATAAATATAATAATAGATAAAGAATAGTGTATTATTTCTTTTTTATTTTATTTAAAAGTATTGAACTCTCAATAATTATTTTAATACTATTTTAGATTATTTTAACTATTAGTTCGTCAGTCCAGTATCGTCGTGAAACGGAACGCATAATCATTTTTGACAGCGACAGTATGGTACCTACACTGACATCCAATTGACGTCGGTTTGTTTTCAACCGAATTCTGTGTTTACGTTTCCAACGGTTTGATTTCGTTTTCTTTCCCGTATCCAGTATTTAAAATGCAAAAAAATAATACGATTTCGGGCGTTTGGTAGTGGCCAAAGAAGATTGTATTTTTCAAGAATAAAAAAGTGTTAAATAGCATTTACGTAAAAAACAATTTGAATGCAAATCAAAATAAAGCTACTAACTACTAAGAATTTTTAGGTTATTTAATATTCATGTTTTAATCGATTTCTCAATATTCCCGTTAGATAAAAACGAGCTAATGTTCCTTATAATATCTAGGGTTAATAAGAAATTATTTAACGTATGTCTCATTAATAAACGTTACATTTTGTAGTGGGCCTATTCTCCATACAAGAAAAAATTATCTCCTTTGCGTGCAGTGTACCAACTGGGTCCAATCTCTATCTGCATCATGAAAAATGCAGCCAAAGACTACACCCAGTTAGATGCACAGAAACTATTGTCATTTGTGGTCAAAAAGTTTGTGGACTATTGCATTTCGATTGTGGTGGTAATGAGACCCGGACTATGGAAGAGACTCCGGTCACCTGCCTTCTCAGAGCCTCTTGATTGATTTAAATATGGCAGGTGGCGACTCTCCAACCACTAAATGAACCCCCCAAAAAAGAAGACCAATATTAGTGCGATCACTTTGTTATTATCCCAACTAATATTATAAATGCGAAAGTAACTCTGTCTGTCTGTCTGTTGCGCTTTCCCGCTTAAACCTCGCAACCGATTTTGATGAAATTTGGTACAGACAATCTTTATACCCTGAGACAGAACATAGGCTACTTTTTATTTCGAATAAAAGGGATGAAGGGGTTGAAATAGAGGTTGAAAGTTTGTATGGGAACAAAAAAAAAAGAAAAGGTGTCGTCGGGCATAGCTTGTGGCCAGCAGCGTCGTAGGGACTCGGTGCGGGACGGACGTGTGCGCGTACGCGAGCTTAAATTCGGTGTTTTAGTTTAGGCTAATAATTGTAACCTCATTTAATATAATACTTTTTAACACACTTTCTCATAAAGTGGCTCTAATCCCATGGCAATTAGGCACATAATGACACCTATAATTAAACTGTGACTTTTTCATTACTATTATTCACGAGTGAGTAATAGTTTTTTTTTAATATTATTGGTTGAGTTACGCTTACATTTGCGCTAAAAAGCTATCCGCGAAAAGCCCAAAAAAAAGAAACCTCATTTATTAGTCTATGGCCGATGCGCGCGCATAGGAAAACTGATTAATTTTTCCCGCCATTACGAAACATTTTTCACAACTCGTCTCGTTTTTTTTTTTTTTTTTTTTATTGCTAAAGTTGACAAACAAGCAGGCTGCCCACCTGATGGTAAGTGGTAACAGTCGCCTATAGTACATGTGGTTCCCACGAGATTGGCAGCAAATCTGCAAACCTCATAAGAACCACAGTGTACGTTGCCAACTTGTGACATAAGATGTAAAGTCACAGTACCCAGTAATTTCACTGCCTATCTTACCCTTCACGCCGGAACACAGCAAAGCGAACCCTGCTGTTTGGCGGAGGAAATAGGTAAGACCCATGCAGACGACCCTGGTACAGAGTCTACCTCCTAGTTTTCTCTTTTGAAGTTATTTAGTTATTAATTAAGATGTCTGCAAATACTATTTATGAAGAAAATGGTTCTCCAGTTTTATTTAAGTATTATTTTTTCAGAAGTGTGTTGAAAAACGTTGTATGATACACGTGTGTATTGATGATTACCGTCCTTGGCTTCTTAAGACCCTCGCATGACGGCTCGGGCCTCAATGCGCCTCAGCGGTAATCACCAACATTACACACTTGTACCATAATGTACTATTGTAATATCGGTTTTATTATTTTCACTTATGACACCTGTTATTCCTTAAAATACATTATGTCGCTACCGTACAACGTACATATGTGTTTACAATTTATACCAAGCATTATCATCTTTTAAATAATTATTGACTTTGTAATAGCCCTTACTCATTAGCGTCTTTTTAACATGTACATACCTTGAACTTATGAAGAGGCTACATCAGCTACACTATGTGGAGTCTTGTTATAAAAATTCATACATTTCAGTCGAGTCTCAATGTGACTTCATATCCAATATCTTGGTGGATTCCAATGGTTTTCATCATTAATGTATGTTTTTTTTTTTGCGTAATCCGCATCTCGTCGTCTTCAGAGCTCGAGTCTGCCATTTCCACAACAGATCTGCCCCCCTAGACAAAATGCCTTTCTATTTGCATTTTCTATAATAGATAACATAAAAAATGTATGGAACTGACATTTCCAGTAGATACGTCACGTGACTCCATGACGCTGGTAGAAAACTCGCAGACAAGATGCTAACTGTGTTTCTATTCTATCGCTCGTCTGTGTTCTATTTTGACAGTAGAAGAGTTCTATACAAATTTATAGACAAAATTTGTGACGTAAAAAATAGATACGGTTCTATTCTATTTTCTACTCAACAAAGCGATTGCTCATACCCAATAGATAAATAATTAATAAACTTTTTATATAATCTTGATTGTATAAATATTAATATTATGTCATTTTGAAACAACCGTAAGTAAACAAAGCTGATTTGAATTCAATACTGACACTCGCTTTTGTAATGATTAATTGTAAATCTCATACTTACCTCTAAATAAATGTCTACGCAACGATTTTCAATTTCAAATCCAAAGTTTGTTTAATTTTGTCCTAATTAATGTAGGTAAATAATTGTGAATAATATAATGGCATTTTTTTCTCTTTAAGCAAAGGGAATTAAGGCGAAACACGGTAGATTATTTTCTATTCTATTTTCTACTGTCATAATAGACACAGCCATTCTATTAGTAGATACACTTTGTCTAGCATTTTTCGATAGAAAACGCTTAGTCTATTATAATAGTAGAAATAGAATAGAAAAGGCGCGCGTGCTTTTTGTCTAGAGCTACTGGTACTAATGTGACACAACACAGACACATCTTCTTTTTTATAGGATAGGGCAGCAATCGAGCAAACGGATCACCTGATGGTAAGCGATAACCGTTGCTCATGGACACCCGAAACACCAGAGGAGTCACAGATGCGTTGCTTGAATGGGAAGAAATCTGACAACAAAGTCTTCCTCGCCCATCTCAACTCGCTCACCCCATTTTTGTTTGCTCATCTCGCAATCGCGCGGTTATTCTGTAGAGTCACTAATCTTTATCATTCATTGCTTCTAGAGGGACCACCGCTGCAGTTTTCACCTCATACACTGGGTATATGTTTTCCATTTACGTATGCTTAGTAACTGGCTAGATGTAGAAGGGAGTAAGTGGTGAAGTTTCTTGGACGGCCCAACGGATAGTTGGTCAGCCGATGTTATCAGCTGTTCATTAGTTATTTATTATACAAGAGTGGAAAGTTCCTTTTTAACCGCGTGCTCGATTTGGATGACCGAGCAAGCGAAGGATTCTAAATTAGAATCCTGAGCGTCAGCGAGGGAAACAAACGAGCATAAGGTGAAAAATCTTTCCACTCGAGTGCAATACGTAACTTTTCATCCCACCTCAGCGAGGAAATGACAAAATGAAAAAGAAAACAATTTATAATGACAAATTATATTAAGCAATAAAACGTGAAAAACTAGAATGGCGCGAAGCACGCAAATAAAACAAAGAAACCAAGAAGGTTCCAAATTTAAATTTTTTCACAATTTAAAAAGTTCTAATCATAAATTTGGCACCATAGAGGTTACATTAAATAGGTTTAATGACGTTTTGAATTTACAATTATATTGAGTACTCATTATATGTGATGTTCTAAATTCAAATCTACTTTGCCGCTCAAGCGAATAAAATAAAATTTTCCAGCCAGATTTCGAAGCGCAAAATTACACTTTCCGAGGTGGTGGGATGAAAAATATATTTCCACGCCACGCCTAACTCCGCTGCTCGGCAGTTATTAAACTGCGGCAAATTGAAAGAATAATTTGTAACGGCAAATAAAAATTAACATTTCGCACGATCTGTGAAATTTTTAATTGTTTACTTTTATAACGAACTTTCTATAGTTTCTTTCGATAAAAGCCTTCGATGTTAATGCCATAAAAATACGGTGGTAGCTCTATATAGCGAAATTGAAATTGGATCGGGTGTTTTAAAGTTATAAAAAGTTTTGGTTATACGGAAAGTAAATATTAATAATAATTAATACTTTTGGCAACATCACTTTTTCACATTTTTTTTGGAAGCGTATCTCGAGCAAATTATTCAGTTTAAGAAGAGTTTTAGAAAAAAAAATATATTAGAAAGCTCAATATCATTTTTGAAGACCTATCCATAGATATCCCACAAGTATGGGTTTGATATGGGGAACCCCAAAAATTAGTGTTTTTATTTTTCTATTTTTGTATGAAAATCTTGATGCGATTCACCGAATAGATCTACTTACCAAGTTTCCACACTCTTATAGTTACGGAAAAGTGGCTGTGACATACGAACGGACAGACATGACGAATCCATAATTCGGGTTCCGTTTTTTGCCATTTGGCTACGGAACTCTAACAAGTGTTAGCAACTGCTACGTTTTAAAGAGTTTTTCATTAAATAGAAGTTCGCTATATAGAGTTCCCACTGTACTGCGTCGATATTATAACACGTCATTATTTTTCAACTGTATGAAATATTCAGTGAGTTATGCCAACTCTAAAGACAAGGCTCAGTTAATTTGCCGTGAATCACAATACATTTCCCTGTTGTTTCGTTTTAATTTCTACTTTTACGAATGAGGGGAAAGGCGTGCAGTCGGCTGACCCAGAACCGGCGTTCTCAGCGCCTCTTATAGTAGGAGAGCTAGTGAACCCTACGAATAACGGTATGTCTGTAGGGCTAGAAATTTTTATAGTGATAAGTAGAGATCGGATAATCGGATGCATATTTACCTAAAGTTAATTTTTGGCTCACAAATTATGGAAGCGGCTTTTTAAAATACATTTTGTTAAATAAAAATCCCGGGAAAATACGGGACTGCAAATTTAACGTTTAAATATTGTTTGAAAATTACTAAATTAGCACGTGGTATTTATTTTCAAAAGACCGAGACTCCGGGTTCATTTATACAACTATGCATACGTATTTACATGAAGTTTAGTTTCAGTTCCCCGTGCGATTTATGAATGTACGATTTATTACATGAAGAGTGTTATACGAAAGTAGTGAGCTAGTTTGACTAAAACAATAATCAATTAAATAATTGAATAAAAAAACACAAATGGTGAAAAATTTTATTTAACAAAACAATAAAAAGCCGTTTCCATACTTTGTCTTAAACTAACTTTAGGTAAATATGCATCCGATTATCCGATCTCTAGTGATAAGTCATAGGATGCTATGTACGGCAACCATCGCCTGGCGAGCATCAGCCCTGCACGTGATCAAGCACCCTTGAAAGTGTAATAAAATAAAAAAAAAAACTTGCTCTTGTAAGTTTGAAATTTTTATATGATTTTGTTTGTTCGTTAAAATCGGGTGGGACTGTGCCAGGGTTATAACGTGAAACGTCTATGTTAAGGAATCGCTTTTAAAGTAAAAGATTGAAATAAAAACAAGGTTGACGGTGTTTTAAGTATTTTAATAAAAAACTCAATGTCACAATAGCGAGCTGACTATATAAGTGAAATATTCACACCACATTTTGTTTCTAAGACTAATAGTTTTTTAATTATTCCTTAATACGATGATACATACCTTTTCGTTACGGTCCACTTTTTAAACCTGGTACCCGCATGTTTCGGCGCTATTTTAAAGACGGTTCACGTCAAAAAGTTGAAAAAATTGACAGGCGTTTTGAATCAGCACAAGTGCCTAACAGGTGGACCGGAAGGTGTGTAGCATATGAATTTAAATAAACTTTATTCTGTAAAGTGAAATTTATATATCGCTCATCCAAAAGAATATTGACATAATTACGTTTTTGCGATTTTTCAGGAGAGCGTTTTAAAAGTTTGTCATCGAAAATATTGTGTATTTCCAATCATTCTATCGATATATTTTAATAGTTATGTTGTATTACTTTATTAACAATAATATTACATAAAAAGTTTGCGAGAAACCTCAAGATAATTATTAAAAAATACCAAATGAAACAAACCGGACGTACATTTATGACATTTTGTAATTTAAATATTACAATTATGAACATTATAACCAGGTTTGGATATGGGAATAAATCATGAATTTAAACTACATAATTCTCAATTTGTTTTATTTTTATAATACATTTTATGAACTTGAAACGTAAACTTTTTCAAAAGCTTAACTAATTTTTTTTTATAAAAATCTTAACAACATAAGAAAACAAAAATAAACTGTTATTAAACAATTCTAAGTAAATAATAAACGACAGTGACTCTCTCTGTCGGTAACTAATGGAACAAATAAAATATATATATATATATACAGTCGACTCTCGTTAATTCGAAACTGGAGGGACTCTTAAAATGTTACGAATTATCGAATGTTTGAAATATCAAATGGTTCGAAATTTGTGAGAGAAAATAAATAAAACTTCGAATTACTAAGTATTGATCAATAATTATTTATCAACTGCTATTTCTGTAACAATGAAATAAGTTTAGATTGTACATACATGTACATTCGTATGCAACATACATAACAACATACCTATTTCACAATGTGAATTAATTGATGTTTCGAAAGACCAGTATAAACTGGTTTGCTTCAAAACACATTGCTGCTGCTCAGACTGCTCAATAACTTTTTTTGAGAGAAAAAGTGCCTAAAATGCTTTTCATCACTTTCGTTTTGTAGACAGAAGCGTTGTAAGGTATCGAATGAGGATTGAGGAACTTGTCGCAAAATGTACATACTTACATTACAATCATTCGACCTCTTCTCTCAGCAACTTTGAATTGTCGAGTGTTGGAGTTCGAATTAACGCGTCGTTTTATTATATAGCAATGATTTTTTCGTTCGAATTACTAAGTGCATAAAAATGTATTGATTTAGTTCGAAATATAAAGAAGATTTCGGAGGGAACTCGTGATAACTTTGAATTATAGAGAGGTTCGAATTACCGCAGGTTGGAATTAACGAGAATCGACTGTATATATTATAAATAAATTCTGTCGTTTTTACCACAGATAAAACGTGCAAAACACGAAGTTATGGTATCAAAAACTCATTTTCGACTTTTTGGTAATTATGTCAATATTTTTTTGGATGAGCGATATGTGTTTCTCTAAACGATTTAAAGAAGGTAGGTACAAAGGCGGTTCTGGCCAGTATAAGTCCTTGACATGTGCGGGGGAATGCTATGGGAGTGCGAGGAAGAGGTAGATACGTAGGGTTCACCAGCTCTTGGACTATTCGACTTATTGTTTTACATAATAATGCACCCAGCAACTCCCAACGCTATTGCGCACTAATTATAACTTTTCCCGTTGTTTGTGTGCTGTGCAAATCGCCCATCCACGTATTCTCGTCCTCCATTCAGCCGTCACGCAGTGCGTGTCGCGGCAGGTGTGTCCAACGAACCGTGACAGAGCTTATATCCGTGACTACCATGAGTTTGATATAGTTTTCGACACTTATTCGACGTTTAGTGAACAACAGAACGCTTGACTATAAATAAATAAATATTCCTTACACTTCCACCAATTAGCCTAGCTCTGCAAAGAAATAGAAATATCATTTATTTGCCAGAATATGGTAAGTACAATAATGTGATCTTAGATAGCTGTGTGTCACAAATTCCGCTTACGTCGAAGCATGCAAATATTTTGTTATTCAATAGGTAGTAAAAACGTTATATAATACAAATAAAAAATCAAATTAAAACAAAACAATATTAAATACAAAACCTATTGTATAAAAATTTAATGTTGGAATGACAATAATAATGTATTATTTTAGTAACAAATTTAAAATTTATTCCATAATTAAATACAGTTTCAAATTGAAATTTATCATTAAGATATTCACTAACACAATAATACAGTTTTATAAATAACTAGCTGACCCGTGCCCACTTTCGTTGGGCATAATATTAATAATCCCGAAGCGAGCACGAACGCGATCCGAATTAAACCCGAAGCCATCGCGCGCCGTCCGCTGCCTGTTTTTTTCTCCGATTCACTTTGCAAAAACGGACTACCACGTAAAAACACTTTTTATTTTTCGGTTTTTTATATAACCTATGACACTCAGCAATAACGTGGCCTTCTATTGCTGAAAGAATGTTTAAAATCGGTTCAATAGATCCTGAGATTACCCCTTACAATTTAACAAATATACAAATATACAAACACACAAACTTTACTTCTTTTATATTAGTATAGATAATTCATTAAGTCTTTTCCTAAATATATTAATCGGCAATTCCTTGAAAATGTCAGGTAATCTTAATATATATATTTCTTGTGTTGCGTGTGTATGTGACTGAACTCCTCCTAAACGACTGGACCAATTTTGATGAAATTTTTTGTGTGTATTCCAGGGGGCTTGAGAATGGTTTAGATTCACAATACGGTCATATAGATATTGTTTTTCAGCTAAATTATTTATTTAAAAACATTTGAGACAACGTGAGACAACGTGACATTTGAGACATTTGACATTTGAGACATTTGACAGGACAACGTCTGTTGGGCCAGCTAGTTTATTATAAATCTCTTGTCTCAAGAAAGCTCTTGTTATGGCTTGTGTTATGGGATAGACATTAATGATAGAAAAAACGTATCTTTGTTGAGATTGGATCATTTGTATCCGGATCAGTACAAAGATTCGAATCAGTAAAGTGCTTCATTTGCATCATTTGTGTCAGTGACTCTGAACCGATTAAATCGATTCAGAGTCACTGATACATGTATTTTGATATCTGATACAAATACACTGATATAAATATTGATTCATTTGTATCGGTGACTCTGAGTCAATCGTTCGAGCGCCGCGTGCCGATTGAAACCGAGATGCAATTGAGCGAATGATTCATTTGAAGCGCTGTTAGGAGATTTGTATCAGTGATTCACTTGGAAGATACGACTCACTGAGTCGTTTCTGTAAAGATTGACACATCTCTAATAGACATTTTTGATATAAATATATAACAATAACCCGCAAACATCTGCCTCCACCGGGATTCGAACCCGGGTCCTCAAGTGTTGCTGACACCTTGAAACCAGTGTACCAACACCAATCACTCAACTACGGGATAGTCAAATAATCAAATGCTGTTACCTTATTATCCCAACTAATATTATAAATGCGAAAGTGTGTTTGTTTGTTTGTTTGTTTATTTGTTTGTTTGTTTGTTTGTTTGTTACCTCTTCACGCTTAAACTACTGGACCGATTTCAAAAATTCTTTCACCTTTGGAAAGCTAAATTATCCCTGAGTAACATAGGCTACTTTTTATCCCGGAAAAATCGACAGATCCCACGGGATGCGCAATAAAGGCTTCGCTCAAAAACTACTGCACAGATCTTCATGCGGTTTTCATCAATAGATAGAGTGATTCTTGAGCAAGGTTTTGCGGTATTTTTTATCTCGGAAAAAACGGATAGTCCCACGGGAAGCGCGATAAAACCTTCGCGCCATAAACCGACTTCCGCGCATATGTAGCCGTGGGCAAAAGCTATGACCCTAAACCCTCTGTAGATCCAATCCCGAAATCCACGCAGGCGAAGCCGCGGGCAGAAAGCTAGTATTATATACTTCACGAATGAATTATACTCGTATACTTCACCCCACTTATATAGGCCCAGCCAGAATATTAGCGCTGCCACAGATCAGTAAATGTTTTATATTCTATTCTAATAGTACGATTTCGCGCCGCTAGGGGCGCTGTACAAAGTTTTCATACAAAAATTTACGCAGTCGATATCGTTTGCAAACGAATATGAACTCATGGTAGCTACACGGGTATTATGAGCGGCCCAACGGTTCGGAGTTGAACCGCCACAGACCAAACGACTGTTATTGTATTTTTATTTAATTTCGGTCAATATTTAGATAGCTCGTATTAATATATGCGTTAAATACATAGTCGTGATATTAGTTCAGTCGAGGAGATATATATGAAGAAACGGACGTAATAGAGGTCAGAGGTCCTAGGGCGTGGGGCGGTAGAATCGCGAAAGCGTACCCCGCCACGCGCCCCGATATGGGCTGGAAGGACACCGGGGGGTTTTTAGTGGGTAGGCCGGTACTCTACCGGAGAGCCCCACTCACGGCCGCGCCTAAGCAGCGCGGTGACGAGGTGCATTTTCCCCTCGCAAAAAAAGGTCCTACCAGGAGCGCTTGTCAAAGGTTCCCGAAACTTTTGTTTCCTAATGTCAATTTTAAAAATTTTGTTGGATCCGGTGGTCCACTTGCAGACATTATTATCATTTAATAAATCACGAAAAAGTAACAGTCTTTCTAAATCTCGATAAAAATTGAAGATTAGAACTATCTAAAAAATAAATGTTAACAAGTGAATATTTGAATATGAAATATGGAAGATTTTACAATTAACAGTCTTTCCAAATTTTGAAAAAAGTGAAATTAGATCTGTCTAAAATAACGGTCGACAAGTCTCAATGCATTGTACTGGATATGTGAATATGAAATATGCAAGTTTTTACAAATTACCATTGGTTAGTCTAGCCTAAGTCTACGGCGCGAGACTTTGTAAGAGCCAAGAACAAAACCTGCGAGAGTATTTTCATGAAAATGATTAAATAATGAATGTGTGCAGGCGGCGAACTGTTCAGCCAGCGGTTCACGCGGTACACGCTGCACGTGGTGGCGCTGTACGAGCAGGTGGCGGTGTCGTGGCGCGCGGGCGGCGCGGGTGGCGGCGGCGGCGGCGGCGGTGGCGGCGGTGGCGGCGGCGGCGGCGGCGGCGGCGGCGTGCGCGAGGCCGGCCTGCCGCTGCCCACGCTGGACAACCGCTGGCACTGGGTGGCGCTGCGCTACGAGCACAGCCCGCCCGCGCTCGTGCTGCACGTGGACAACCACACGCAGGTACGCGGGGGACTCTCTGCTCCCGGCACTGGTCTACGCAAAGCCCAGGAGACGTATTTTTGAAAAAAGACATATTGTTGGAAAAGTCGTGAATCAAATGATGTTCCTCAGGATGAAGTTCTATATAATACAGTGAAGTAGCATTGCCGCAATCAATGCCGACGGAGACAGATCTCGCTTGATCTCTGCGACCAAGACTCGGCGCTCAGAGGCCCACGCGGGGCACTCCGCCAGCGTGTGCTGGGCCGAGTCAAGGTCGGATGCGCAGTGGTGGCAATGTGTCGATCCCTCCCGTCCTATTCGACACAGATACTCACGAAGTAGCCGTGCCCGGTGAGTATCTGAGTCAATCGGTAGGTGAGCTCCTCTTCCCGTGGAGCCAAGCTTCGAGGTGCGGGAGTACGGCACCGACGGCCCGCTGGCGCGCGCAGATCCGTAATAGCTGCGCACGCCACAGGCCGCCACAATCCGTCGGTATCCAACACCGGCCCTTAAACTATATGGTAGTACATCATAATAAGAAAAAGTTCAAAGTAGTTTATGTGGTTGACAATTCGAAGCCTTTTATACACTTATTATGACTATCTACACTTAGAGCCTTAGTCATCAGCAATCATTTTGTCAGTGGAAAGGTATTTCAATTCAACCACCTGGCCCATCGTTTCCCTGATAAAGTAGAACATCGCAAATATACATCAAATTTTAAAAACCATAGTGACAGGCTAAAGCTACCATAGAGTTTATACCAAACTCTCCAACATAGAGAAATTATTTTCTACTGCTTACATTTTTATCGATTTTTTAATCACGAATTCGATGTTGTCATTAAAGACAAGTTCTTAATTAGATTTCGCTTCACGCAGTAAAATTAAAAATCACAACAACAAAAACAAAAATCCGGCGATGACCCACACGTGAAACGGATCACTGTCAACGTCACTTCAGCTTTGGATATTCTGCTAGTAGAAATCAAAAACGAGTGGGTTGAACCACTCGTTGCACGACGCACGAAATGAAAGTTCAGAAATAGTGAATTCGGTAATTCGTAAACGAATCTCACGATTTCGAATGCGAATTGGTTTTCTACTGTTTCAAACATTCGTCTCCTGGTCGAGCGGATTTTTCGGATTTAAAAAGAAAGAAAGAAAAGTTTTTTACTTGGCGCCAATTTAACATATTAAAGCTAAAGTACAGGTACAATATAATACAGATTAGTGATGTGCCGGATATCCGTAACCGCGGATATCCGAGGCAGAAGAAAGATTCGTATCCGTTTCCGTATCCGTTTCTTTTTGGCGGATCTTTTACGGATCTATTTAGCAGAGTATTGTTTAAAGAATATTTCATATTCCTGAGGAGATGTTTTCTTTGTAAATGATTTTTTAAGGAAGTTAAGCCTTTACCTTTACGAGAATAATTTTCACTACAAGTGTTACACTTTGAACATTCATCATTTCTTATTACAAAATAATTCCATATTACACTACAAAACTTCTTTGTAGTCATTTTTTTTTAAATTATGTGCCAATACCAAACACAAGCGTTATCTATGCAGAGGGCCTAGACAAGATGCCTTTCTATTTTTCGTAATCGCATCGCTAAAATAAAAAAATGTATGGTATTGAGATAACCGATCGCTTGACTTTTCGTGTGGTTATGTTAATACCATACATTTTTTATGTTAGCGATGCGATTACGATTATCGAAAGGTATCTTATCTAGGCCCTTTGTTCAGTGTCACATTAAAGCGAAACAAAACAAAAAAAAAAAAGACCTGCCGCGCAATGCAAGTCGGAACATGTTTCAACTCAAGATCGCGCGCACCGACACCGATTGTGTGATTAAGATCTGTATCCGATCTGCGGATCTTGACGCCAAAATTCCTTATTCAGATCTGTATCCGCGGATCTAGATTTTTGACGATCCGGCACATCACTATACAGAATACAGTAAATAAATTAACACCAATAAAAATTTAACAACAAATGGCGACCAAATGCGACCCCACTCAGCTAATAGCCACAGATAGCTGTGACGCTGATTTTCAGTGGAGCCACCAGGACAGAGTATGATCTCCCATTTTACAAAACGTGGTTGCCATAACCATTTGCTCCGAGTCACAACACGCAATACCTCAGGCCTTTAATCTTAACATTTATACCCGACTGTAAGACAGTGCAATGACATTGCACACACATAATTCGTACGTACCGCTTATCTGACGCTCCTACGGTGAAGGAAAACATCATGAGGCATATACCTGCGAAGAAATCTAAAGACTTATGGAATCAACCAACACACGCTGAGTCACCGTGGTTGACCAAAACCTAATCGCCCTTACATAGTTAGGGGGGCTCGTGCCTTTCAGCGGGCCGTAATGGGTTGTGATGATAACAATCTTGGTTGGTAAGTCAAACAAGCAGACTCTCCATCAGAAAATAGGTAGAAAATCCTAGTTTATAGTAGAGTAGAGTCTATATCAGATATTTTTGTCTGTCAACATTTTCTTGGATATATTGCGAAGAATGCCCAGAAAACCTTGATTTCCTTCGTTCTTGTTGATTATTGGCCAGCGATACAAGCGCCATTCGCATCGCGAAGGTGTAGAGCAGTCTTAAAAGAGAGTGTGGAGCCAAATCTGCTTGTTCCCACAATTCAAATACTAAATCTATTTCTTTTTTTCTCCATCTGCCGAGGAGAAACTACGAAACTCACTACGGGGCACGAACCGTGCCTAGGATTCCCTTACTCTGCACTGAATGCTAGCTGAGGCAGCTCGACCAGCATTGCCTACCAACAAAACTTAGGTTACGAACCGTGATCCTTATGACCTTATGGCTGAATGAGAGATCGCTCCTCCGCAAATTTAGAGTAAAGCTATTTTCTGTAAAATGAAACCCATCATTAACTTGGACCACCAATTCCCTGTTGTATATAAATCTAAGAAAGATAGATTTGGTCTCTTTTCCCACAATGCTGGCTCAAGGTTGGACTAGGAAGGAACTTGGCTATTTTTATCCTCAGAGAAACGTGCTTTGGTCACATGAGAGTTCGAGTGATTTGACGAGAAACGTTACGATTTGAACAATCACTAGGGTCATGACCTTGACGTACGACTAAAATTGAAAAATCTGATATTGGTCTTTGCAGGTGATAGCCAACGTGACGTGGAACCCAGAACTGCTGTCCCCTGGTGGGGTTGACGCCGATGGAGGCGCGCTGCTGGTGGGCAACTTGTTCAGTGGCTGTATTCTGGAAGGTCCGCAGCTGGAGTTCCATCCGCGCGCCGCACACGCACACCACGTCACCTTCGGTCACTGCCCGCTCACCACCGACCACTGTGAGTCTGGTTCTGTTCTTGAAGGGATTGTCTTAGCTCTGATGACTTTACTTTTAGCTTTTATTATTTCACAAGGAAAAGCAATTTAAAACGGGTTCTTATTACTTTATTTTAACCTGGTAAAAAAATTTTCTGACCCAGTCCTGCTAGGTAAAAGTTGCATACGTTGCGGTACGCTTTTTTTCGGGGGGAAATGCGTGAAATATCACCTTACCTGTTCGTTGTCCTGGCAGGCGTGCGAGGGCTCTCCTAGCAAGAGTGCTTGGCCTACCCAATAAAACCTCCCGGAGTTCAGCCTGCCACTGTCGTATCATATCACTGTCGTAACTTTTGTAACATCCTGTTCTAATATTATGTTAAGGATTAAATTATTATCCATTTATATATTGACAACTTAAACCTAGTATGCTCCTAGCAGCGGGGCAGAATCCAAGCTGCCGGTGGTTAGGGCTGCAGAGGGAGGAATCTCGTTTATGCCGTGTCGAGAAATACCACTTTCTGTATCCGTCCGTAAGCGGATAACCTCTTCGCTATAAGGCCTTTAGCTACAACAAGGCCTTTAGACACAACTGTCGGAATAACGACCGTCGAATCAACATCCCACATGGCGGCTACCTCGTGTGTCAAGTCAAGGTACTTATTGACTTTATCCTTGCCAGCTTTCACGAGATTTTCGTCATGGGGGATGATGACGTCGGCGACTACTGATCGGCGTTGGATAAGAACACTGTAAACTTTATTTGATTGTGTTCCTTTCAGGCAAAGACAGAAAGGACGTATTAAGGATTCCGCCGACGGACCACTGCTACAACGAGCCGTGCATGCGTCACGGCACGTGCATATCACGACATGACAGGTACGTGCGTGCACAGTAATAGGGAATTAATCTATTTTTTGAAAAGAATCTTCATTTGATCTTTACGTGTCAG
>JAYEAL010001171.1:0-14273 GCA_036419045.1 Scirpophaga incertulas
TATTACCCCAAATCCCATAACACAAGCCTTACAGAGCTCACTTTGGGCTAGGCTAATCGGTATGATTGTAAAAAAAAAAATGGTTGTCTGTAGAACTCCGTCTACTGCCGATATTTGAACGTGACAACGTCTATTACATGGTATTTTTTTCTGGGTGCAATGAAATTATTTAAAATAAAGTAATGTATAACATTTATATTTTTATTTAAACCGCTGTGTGCTCATTTTGATGCATTCTAGATCATAGGAACCTTTACAATTACCACAAACCATGAACTCGCTATTATGCAGTGGCTTTTCACAAGCAGCGCATTTATTAGAAGCCCCTTTCGAGTCAGACATATTTCAGTGAGGCGTTAGTGCGACTACTATGATAAACTTTACTAAAAGACGTAAAAAGAGCCCTCTAGGACCAGTAGCGCGTACTATTTACTTATATATATATATATAACAATGGTTGTCGAAGAAAGCAAATGCAGACAGAGCAAGCTAGATCACGCAAGCAACTTCACCAATCCTGGACAGATGGCGCAACGTATAGTAAAAGCTAGTCCGATCAGGAAACTCCACTTATCCTTCATAGATGGCGCCACAGTCTAGTACACAAATATTATGACAATCAAATTCTTTAGTAGGTAGTATTAATTTTCTGTCTTTGAAGATGATATATTATAATGGTTTAGATGTTTCATTCGATATATTAGTTTTATTGGTATGCCACAGTAATCAGTTCTTGTTCTGTGTGGAAGAGGCATGAGTATCCAGTGCGATCAATTACATAATTTCAGCTCCTTGTTATCATTTTTATCTATGGCAGTTGATAACATCTGTTGCTTATTTTAACTTATCTGTAGTCAAGTGTACTCTGCGGCAATCAGCCGATTGGATAATTATTTTATTTTGGTGTAATTTTCTATGTGTTAGTGCAGTTTTCAAATAAAAACGGTAATTATTTACCTTTGAAATTACAATTTCAGCGTGTAATTTTCAATATAACTGGTCACAATTATGTTGAACTTCGTAGATTGGTATGTAGACAGTTTGCGAATAACATTAACAGGTTAAGTTTACAAAAAATTTGAGTAATTATTAAAAGTTATTAGGAGCTCGGACTAGGACGTCTTTACAGTTCACACGCACACACGCGAAATGAATGAAAGAGGTGGTCGCCCTCACGATTTGCCTATATGGTGCTTAGAACTTAGGCTAAGGCTGGGTTTAGTCGGCAGGTCACGTGGTCAGAGCGCTCTGGCGTGGCGTCCGACACTACCTCCGTGACACATGCCGATGCTGGACACGTTTCGTGCTCCTTGAAATGGATACCAGCCTTCCTCCCTCGAGGAATTTTTTTTTTTATCAAAAAAAGTCCGCGTCGAAATTTATATATCCACCTAAAACCATAAAGCATTTTTTCCAATATAACAATTGAACCATAGACCTCCAGATATTTATTACCTGACCACAGCGACGTCCAATAGAATGGGCTGCGACGTAATCTATTGCTTCCTCTGGCTGCGCGTGCGCAGTTGAAGGGGAAGTCATTATCACTTGTTTATCGCACTACCTATAGGCGTGCAGCGTAGACAGGGTAGACATTCAATTTTGACATTTAAAGCTATTGTTTAATATATAAATTCACAAATTTTTCATTGAAAGAGAATTTTATAACGTACCATGCAAATAACTATTTTACCAGACACTTGTGTTGGTAAGTAAATAAAATAGGCTTTCTGTGGTAATCGTGTATTGCCGGCGCACCGCGCGGCCAACGAGCGACTGCCCGCTGTCCGGCGTCCCGATACCTCATTAATTAGAAAAGCATAATTGCATTTGCTTAGATACTAGGGGACTTACACACTACACGTAACCTAATGGTACTTACACACTACACTATTTTAAAAGTTACAAATAATGGAATGGTCGAAGTTCTTCTAAGTGAAGAAGTACCTAATGCAAACTTTAATGCTTTGCAGAAAAACAAGTTGAAGGTTAGTAAACATTCCCGAAAAATTACGCAATTGGTAAACGTTGTTTACTTACAAAACAAAAAAGCGAGTATAATCTATTAACTATGACAGACAATTTAGTACGTAATTACAATGTATTAACATGTCATCTAGCTAATGTGATTTAAGAATTAATGTCCTGTGCGCCTGATTTATTAGTGTGCCTTTTAGTGTCAGATATGAGTATTTGCAGTAATGTAACGATCAGGCGCTCAGCATATTGCTCTCAGCATATTAAAGATTTTTAATAACTTAATTTCTTTATTAAACAATAAGCATAAAACAAATGACAGCCAATTTAAACAAAATCAATTTACAGCGAACCCTTAAATGTAGGTTGAAACCCAATGTAAGTATATTCTACGTCATCCATTAGTGTGCAAGTAGCAAAAGGTCGACTGAAGCTGATTTGTTGGAAATAAATGCGCTAACAATACCAATCATTGCAAGATAGATAAAAAACACACATAAAAACCAAAATATCATTGTGGAGAGGAAGCACCCCCTCCCCGCATTATAAAAATTGTGCAGCGTGACACGTAGTGCCAGGGAATTGCGGTAGCGGTAGAGAGCAGCGCGGTAAGGGCTCTGCGTCACTTCTGGTGCAGAGGCGAGGTCCGTAGGGTTTTAGTCGGTAGGCCGCATTACCATCTGGAGAGTCTGACATCACTTCATGCTACTCCCGAGCACGAGGTAACATTACTGCATTACCCTGCGATAAAAAAACATTTTTCCACTTTGGGAGCGTCACTCGCGCCAACTATTACTAGTTCAGAAAAAATATATATTAGAAACCTCAACCTCACTTTTGAAGACCTATCCATAGATAGATATCCCACACGTATGGGTTGATGAAAAAAAATGAGGTTCTAAGTATGTGGTACCCCATTTTTTTTGTTTTTTTTTTCATTGTTTGTTTGAAAACCTTAATGCGATTCACCGAATACATCTACTTACCAAGTTCCCACAGTATAGCTCTTATAGTTACGGAAAAAAGTGGCTGTGACATACGGACAGACAGACATGACGAACCATAAGGGTTTTTTGCCATTCGGCTACAGAACCCTAAAAAGGAATATCAGCTAACTGACTCTGGAGTACATGAAATTCCCGCGACCCATTGTGTTATGTCTCAACTTGAGCAACATAACACCTATGTCTTATGTATATTAGTCTATTTATGTATGTGTTCCTAGTATTTTAAAGAATTTACGTACTTATATTATGACAAGCTTTCTGTCCGCGGCTTCGCCCGCGTGGATTTCGGGATTCTATAGAGGGGTCTATAGAAGGTTAAAGGTCATAGCTTTTGCCCACGGCTACATATGCGCGGAAGTCGGTTTATGGCGTGAAGGTTTTATCGCGCTTCCCGTGGGACTATCTGTTTTTTTCGAGATAAAAAATACCGCAAAGCCTTGCTCAAGAATCACTCTACTATTGATGAAACCGCATGAAAATCTGTGCAGTAATTTTTGAGCGAAGCCTTTATTGCGCATCCCGTGGGATCTGACGATTTTTCGCGGGATAAAAAGTAGCCTACTATTTTATCCGGACTTTTATCTTTACGTCTGCAAAATTTCAAAGTAATCGTTTCAGTAGTTACGGCGTGAAAGCGGAACAAACAAACAAACAAACTCACTTTCCGATTTATAATATTAGTAAGGATTTATTTGTCCTCTGTCCACAGATGCTTTCACATTTTGCAGGTTGGCTCTGGCATTAAGTCCGCCTTTTGTACCTTGATTCTTCGATATACTATAGAGATTAACCAAAAAAACACCCACTACAAAACAAAATATCAATGCGCAATTGGCAATTAGGTAGGTATATATCACAGGCCTTATCTATTGAAAGCAGATCGCGAATTATTAACTGACATTAAACAGAACTTGTGTATTTAATTGGTTTGGTGAATATCTCGCTAATATAATTTATCATTTGTCAATATCATAAAGTTGTCTCGGTTTTTGTTACATATAAATGTGTGTGTATAATATTTTATATTAAAGAGCGGTATATAATATTTCTGATTTACCTGTAACAGGTTATTTTTTCATAGATTGACACGTAATTTACCTCAGGTTAATAATAAAATAGCCCAAGACTTGGGGTATCCGGACTGTACTTTGAAAAGAGGTGAATTTCTTAAAATTTACCTGATATTCAATGCCTACATCCAAACTTACAAGATTTAATACACATTTATAATTCACTAGCTTTCCGCCCGCGGCTTCGCCCGCGTTATATTCGAATTTCCCACAGGAAGGATATGTTTTCCGTCGGTAAAATTATCTTATTTCCTTCCTTGGATCCTCGGGTTTTACGATTGGTATATACGGGGTAAACTATCTGTGTATAAAATTTTATTTAAATCGTTCAGTGGTTTTTACAATACTGCCATACAACCTTTCACCCCTCCTTTCAACCCTTTACAGCCTTTTCTGCTTTAAGGTAGCCTCTGTCCTGTCTCAGCCTCTAGACTATCTGTGTACCAAATTCATTTAAATCGCTTCAGTAGTTTTAACAATTTTTCCATACAACCTAGCATCCCTTCTTTAACCTTTTACAACCCTTTACAACCTATTTTGTATAAAAAAAGTAGCTTATGTCCTTTTTGGGCTTTAGACTATCTGTGTACCTAGTTTCATTTAAATCGGTTCAGTAGTTTTAACTTATATTTCTATACAATCTATTATCCCTCTTATTATCATGCCTTGTTCATTAAAATGACGATAACTTTTTTTTTAATGAACGATTTTGATGAAACAAAGTTTAGATATTATTCTGAGTTAAAAAAAGCAAATAGTGAAAGTTTCAAGCAATCGGTTCAGTACTTTCGGAGATAAACGTGAACAAACATACAGACAGACAGACAGACAGACAAAAAATTCCAAAAATTTTTTTTGCTTTCTAATAATCTATTTAAGTACCCCTCTATCCATTTCAGTCAAAAATACTAAATGTACAGACAAATATTTTTACGTCTTATTATATGTATAGATTTTCTTCTTCATAGGAAGTTTAAATAATTTTATGTCTGTATATGAGAAGATAGTAAGTAAATATGTACTGTCAGTGTATGTTGAGGTCAGTGGTGTTGTGCAATTTTTTTTCTGGAACGCATGTCCCAAATTTATCGCCGGGGGACGTGGGACGGGGACGGGGGGAGATTTTCTGATTTTCTATGATAACCCTAGGGCGGGCGGCGTTGTGTGTTTGGTTGGTTTTAACACTCTATAGTAAAACACATAGCGTCACCTAGTTCACTATTACTCCCAAATAGTGGATTGGCATCTGGTCTTGAGGGAGAGTGCTGCATTTAGCGCAAAGATCCTCAAGGCAAGCCTGATTGTTATCCTTCACGTGGTTGCCGCCTGTTATTGGTCTGGTTCCCTAAGAAACAGACGTAACTGAAACGATCAGACGAAATACCCTTCCCACATAACTTCAATCCTATCCTTTCCTATTCCTATCCTCACACTTCACCCCGCCCCCCCCAATCCAAGGTGTTAGTCGTACCGTGCCGAGGGATGCGTGGCCAAGGGGAAGCTTGGTCGTGAACGGTGTCTCCTTGATGACCGGTGATCTCAAGGTAGTATTAAGCCTTACCAGGGCAAGCGGGGCTCTGCTCTGGTGGACCGTTTATTTCCCTTGCTACTCGTGGGAATTGTATGGATTTGTCTGACAACTCTCTCTCCTCTCTGGACGACCAACGTCCAGGAAAAGCTAGCGTAGCTTCATCCTTGCCGGATATATACGGTATTGAAATCAGATCCGACAGCGACGACCTCGTCCTCTCGGACTGGATATGGAAACTGGGGGCGACTCCCAAGTCCCCCTTGATTCCAAACCTACACAGGAAGACGATGGCCTTGAAAAGACCGACCACCTTTCGGTGAAACCAGTCCGCCGCAAGAAGCTCTCCGGGTCCGCTAGAAAGCGCCTGAAGAGACTGAAAGCGGAGGAGTAGAAGCGTCCGAAGCCTACAATCGGATTCGGACAGAAATAGAAGCGGCGAGTAGTGGTGACACCGCCTCGAAGCGGAAGACGATGAAACGTATCCGTTCCGAGGAGGAGTCTCCACAACAACAACCTAAAAGAAAAACATGTGTTGCCCCGGGACCGGCCATCAGGACGCAAATAGCGACTGCTGATCGGGAAGGAGCAAACACGCTGCCGGTGGCGGCACAATCGACATGCACATCGTCGGTAGTGCGGCCAGGGGGAGCGGGTATATCTTTTAGGGACGCCGTTAGCTCAATCCGCGTGGGAATATGCAACAAGACACCCATGACGGATGAACAAGTTGAGCTGGTAAGGGAGGCCATCATTGGGGCAATTATAAGTGACCCAACTGATGAAGATGGTCCTAACTTATGCGGCTACACCTATAAGTCAGGTTGGTTGCTGGTAGGAGTGGAGGACGAACGCAGCAAAAACTGGCTTAAGGACAGGGTCGGCAGTATGAAGCCTTGGCCTGAGGCAGAGCTCAAGCTCTTAAGCGAAGACGAACTGCCCAAGCGAAGGATTGGTACTGTTTTCATACCAAAAGGCTGTCTGATGAAAAATCAGACGGCGAAAGAGATCCTCAAATGTATTGAGAAGCAGAACCGAGTTCTGAAAGCAAGCTCGTGGAAGGTTCTTCGGCTCCAGGAAGGCAAGGACGACACCGCCCTTACCGTCTCCCTGGATGACGAAGCCTATGAGGCCCTCGGCAAGCTTGAGTTCAGAATTAGAGTGGCCTACAAGAAGCTGCCGGTCCGCATCAGAGGTCTAAAAACCAATGCGGCCAAGGCGGCTTCTGCTAAGCCAAACACAATGAAACGGCCTGGATCGACCCCAGGAGCCAGCTCCCAACAGAGTCGCGTAATCGAATCTGTGGAAGCAGGACCTCCAAACAGGCCGCACAGGTCGAAGGCCCCAGGGACCAGCTCGCAACAGAGCCGTGAAATCGACTCTGCGGTAGCTGGGCCTTCAGGCTTAGCAGGTCCAAGTGCGCAGGCGAGAAGGACAGAAAAGCCCTCACTCGCTCCGCGCAAAACACACAAAAACACACACACGCAGGCACACAACACACGTCCATAGAAACACCAGCAACGAGGCCGATCACCTCAAAAATAAAATGGTCCCATCAGTGGACTCACCACTTAAAAGACCAACAGGTGATCGACCTCAAAGCTAACAACACACACTGTTCACGCAGACCACCACACATACACACGCACACAACACGTACACGTACATAAAAAAAAAAAAAAAAAAAAAAATATGATTCAATTCATACAAATCAATCTTCACCACGCTAGAGCTGCTTCTGCTATTCTTGAGAAGACCTTCGTGGAGGAGAAACTCAGCATTGCCCTGATTCAAGAACCATGGCTATCGAATACCAATGCGATCATGGGTCTAGGTTCTGCCGGCAAGGTAATATCATGCACAAGTGGAACCAAATCTAGAGCATGCATTCTACTCAATAATAATATTGAATTCTTAGTGATCCCAGAGTTCTGCAAAGACGACCTGGTGGCAGCTTACGTTCATCTCAAAGGGTCAGCAAGGCGGAGAGTGATTGTGTGCTCTGCCTATCTGCCCGGAGAAAAGACTGCCTTGGAAAGCGTTGTGGACTATGCAAAAGAACACAACGCAGAACTCCTGATTGGGTGCGACGCAAACGCCCACCATACCAACTGGGGGAGTAGCGATGTCAACATCAGGGGTGAGTTACTTCATGATTTCATTCTGACCAACTGCCTTCAGATTCTTAACATGGGCCGTAAACCGACCTTTGTTACGAGATCCAGACAGGAGGTCTTAGATATCACTCTTGCTACTAACAACTTATCCAGATCAATTAACAACTGGATAGTAAGCAACGAAACGTCCATGTCTGACCATCGTATGATTAAATTCTCTATTCAGACAAATCAAAACACTAATCTGTATTTTAGGGATCCTAAAACCACAAACTGGAACCAATATAAAACGTGTCTTAATAACCATCTGACAAAGATTCCTAAAATCATTAAAACACCAGAGATGGTCGACTATTCGGTACATCTCTTAACCAATGCCATAACAGCCTCCTTCACGGAGAGCTGCCCTATGAAGGTAAAAAAAGACAACAAAGTACCCTGGTGGCACCCTAAACTTGAGGAACTCAGGCGTAAAACAAGAACTTTATTCAATAAGGCCAAAACGCCCGAGGATTGGGAACGTTACAAAAAGGCCTTAACTGAATATAATAAAGAAATAAGAAAGGCAAAAAGACGTTCCTGGAGAAGGTTCTGTGAGGAGATAAGTAATACTCCTCAGGGAGCAAGGATCCACAAGGTCTTAGCCAAATCACCATCCAACCAACTGGGACTACTAAAGAAACCAGATGGCTCTTACACTGAAACAGAGGAAGAAACGTTGGATTTACTAGCGAAACCCACTTCCCTGGTTCAACAAATATGCTCGAAAACTATGACTCTGAACATTCCAATCGCCTTACCAGACCCAAAAGGGAAGACTGGAGGCGAGCTGCAATGAATATCAGGCCATATAAAGTAGGCTGGGCTATTGATACTTTTAAGCCCTTCAAATCAGCAGGTGAGGATGGCATATTCCCAGCTCTGCTACAACGAGCTAAAGACATCCTCATTCCACTTCTGGTAAAATTTTCCGGGCAAGCTATGCTTGGGGATATATGCCAAGAACATGGTCCTTGGTCAAAGTCCGCTTTATACCGAAAGCAGGAAAAAAGGACTACTCCCAACCAAAGTCCTTTAGACCAATAAGCCTAACCTCCTTTCTTCTAAAGATAATGGAAAAATTAATTGACGGTTGCATCAGGGAGGGCCCTCTAAAGGAACTACCTCTGCACCCGAAACAACATGCCTATCAAAAAGGAAAATCCACAGAGACTGCCTTACTAGAGCTTACGGACAACATCCACAGAGCTCTTGAGGACAGGCAAATAGCCGTCTGTGCATTCCTAGATATAGAAGGAGCATTTGACAACGTGACCACCACCTCTCTAACCAAAGGGCTGAAGAACAAAGGGATCGATGAAACAACGACCCGATGGATAGTTGCAATGCTAAAAACAGAATAGTAAAAATAGACCTCCATAAGGTAACTAGAAGCTTCAGAGCGACAAGAGGTTGCCCGCAAGGAGGCGTTTTATCGCCATTGCTATGGTCCCTTGTCATAGATGAACTTTTAGTAAAAACTTCAGAAATGAATCTTAACGTACAGAGCTATGCAGATGACGTAGTGGCCTGTGTCATAGGCCCCTGTCAAAGCACTGTAACCTCAATTTTACAGAAAACCGTAAACACAATTGTTAACTGGTGTTCAGAAAATCAACTGACTGTAAATCCTACGAAAACTATTGTAGTCCCTTTTACTAGGAAGAGAAAGCTGGATAAGCTCTCACCACTGACTATAAAGGAACAACAATACCATTTTCAACAGAGGTCAAGTACTTGGGCGTAATCATCGACAAGAAACTGACCTGGGAGTCACACCTTAAGAACACGATACAAAAGGCTAAAACTGCCTTAGGTATATGTCAACGGCTTGTAGGGACGAGATGGGGACTAAACCCAAAAATCACCTTATGGCTTTACACCACCATCGTCAGGCCGTCAATAACTTACGCCTGTACGATATGGGGCTCGAAGGCACAGCAAGTTACGGCTATAAAAAAGCTATCAGGCCTGCAGCGTACTGCATGCCTGATGGCTACAGGAGCCGTTAGATCAACACCAGCCATAGCCCTCAATGCAATCCTCAGCCTCCCACCTCTAAACCTCTTTATTGAGAAGGAGATGATGGCTGGCATCTATAGGACTAACGCTGGCATAGAACACTGGAAATCCCAGACAATTAGGACACTATATCAAAAAGTGTTTGAATGTCCACTTCTTGCAATGACGACAGACGTCTTGCCTCCAGAAGTTAGCTTCCACAAGAATTTCACTGTGGAAATCTCCAAGAGGGAAGACTGGGCGCAAGGCCGACATAGAGATCCCTCATATGACGGGTGTCTGGTGTGGTTCACCGATGGCTCCAAAATGGGGGCCAACGTAGGATGTGGCATATATGGGGGCAGACCCAGGGTTAGCAAAAGCATAAACCTGGGAAAGTATGCCACTATATTCCAGGCGGAGGTCTGTGCCATAATTGAATGTGTACAAGCTAACCGCCAACGAAACTACGTAAACCAAAAAATCGTAATCAATTCAGACAGTCAAGCAGCTTTACTAGCAATAAACAATATCACACTTAAATCAAAGCTAGTAAAAGACTGTGTGAAAAAACTCAATGACCTGGGAGAAAAGAACAAAATCACTCTCAAATGGTGCCAGGTCATTCTGGAATAACCGGCAATGAGAAGGCCGATGAACTAGCCAGGGCTGGGGCTCAAGGAATACAGTTCGGCCCAGAGCCTATCTGTGGTATCTCAAAGAACCAGGCCATGCAATACCTAAAAACTCGCCTTCTTAACGAGGCGAAAGCAGACTGGCACAGTACGTCCGGGATGACACACTCAAAAGCACTAATCGAACCATACTCTCGCAAACGCACTGACGAGCTACTAAAGCTTAACAGGAGTAACTTGAGCGTGATGGTTAGGGCTTTGACCGGTCACTGCAAGTTGAATAGACACCTTTACAACATGAAACTAAAGGACACTGACACATGCAGAGTCTGCGAACAAGAGCGTGAAACACCAATTCACCTCTTGTGCTACTGTGAACCGCTGATTCACAAAAGAAACAGACACCTGGGGAAACACATCCTTGACCCAGATGAAATAAAAACAATCCGAACTGGGAACATCCTATCGTTCTTGGTCAGTGCCCAGTTAAGGGAGCTACTGTAGGGCCTACATAGAACCTACATAGGAGGCTGGTCACAATAGATCTTAATAGGTCGCAGTGATGCATATCAGCCCCGACTTTCACACGAAAAAAAAATGATAACCCTAGCGGCGAGGTTTCTTTAGCTCTGATGTCTCATATTTTGAGACACGGTTAGTAGCCCTGCATATATTAGCATAAAAAGGAAAATGAAAACGAAAATCATTACGAAACCCAATTTTTTTGTAGATGTTCCAAATGTAGGTAAAACTACCGTGGGCCGCTTGCGTTAAAATAATGTATAAAATTTAACTTTTTTTTAATTTTATAATTTTTTTATTCTAATGTTTATTATAATAAAGTTTACTCCCCGTGAACCGGTTCAAAAACCGGTTCACGTATTTGTTTCGGTATGGTTAGAGTTCCGATTCAGCAAAAAACACGTTCCGGACTCCGGATCATGGTTCGAAAAATTAAGCCGGTTCACTCCGGTTTTTGTTCCGGTTCGGGTTCGGTTCAAACCCTTGCTTATATATAAAAATTCGCCCAAATTTGAAAAAAAAATAGCAATTCTTTTTATTTTTTTTCAATACGTCAGCCAATTCTCGTTATCAGAAATCATTTTTAGTGCCGGTCCAAAAAGGAAGTACTGGAACGACGTTCCAGAGCGTTCCGGCTCGATAACACCACTGGTTGAGGTTCATTATCGTGGACCCCCAAATTTTTGTTTCGCTGACAGGGGCCTAGGGGTCTATGACAACCTGCAAGGGGTGTGCACTTGCAGTTTGTCATAGACTCCTAGGGTTAGACCTCTTTGGGAATCACTGACCTAGACGAACATCCTTGGACCAGAGAGGAGATATCTTGAAAGAAGGTCAAGAGTACCCGCCGTATGCGTCAGGCGTGCGTGGAAGTATTGAGGCAGCTAGGCAAGTGTATTTAGATCGTGGCAAACGGGAAACTGTGGTCTCTGCCCACCCCCATGGGAAAGAGATATGAGTAAGAATGAGCAATACAACTGAATTGTGAAATACAGTAGATTCTGTTCTCTTGCGCAGCCTGGTTTTTACTTCTTCCTGTGGAATGGGCATTACGGGTTCTGGTCCATACACTCATGCCTCATGCCAACTCATTTGCCGCGTCGTTTCCGAGTGAGTCACTGTGTCCTTTTATCCACTGCAGGGTTTCCCGGTTTGTGTATGCCATGGCTTGGAGCGTGTTATGGCACTCCAGTATAAGGACAGAGTTGATAGTATTGTTTTGGAGGGCTTGTAAGGCCGATGCGCTATCCGAGATTATCTTTATGTTTGAGATATATAGAAAGTATATCTATAAACGTAAACATAACAAAGTTATTGGCAACTTTAGTAAATATATGACGTCACGATTGCAGTTTACTTTGCAAGGAGCGTTTTTGAGCGACCCGCGACAGCGTCGCAAACATGGCGCTGTATCTTTAAAAGCAATAATTGTAGATACGTCGTTACTTCTACAATATTTCTCATCTAAAAAAGAACTGTTATAAATGATAGGGTACTTTTTATCCCGGAAAAATCGACAGATCCCACGGGTTGCGCAATAAGGCTTCGCTCAAAAACTTACTGCACAGATTTTCATGCGGTTTCTCATCAAGAGATAGAGTGATATCTTGAGCAAGGTTTTGCGGATTTTTATCTCGGAACAACGGATAGCCCCACGGAAGCGCGATAAAACCTTCGCGCCATAAACCGACTTCCGCGCATATGTAGCCGTGGACAAAAGCTATGACCCTTAACCCTCTATAGACCCAATCCCGAAATCCACGCGGGCGAAACCGCGGGCAGAAAACTAGTTAGATATAACTGGTTTGTAATTATAGCGTATTGCTGTGTTCGTGTATATTTTTATTCTTTATTAAGTCCGCCTGTCGTAACGCATTTTTTACTTTTTTAATTTCATTTTATTTTGCTTATGTTATGTCTTATTTATTTGTATATACTTTATTGTATAAAAAAGGTGAGAGCAACATAAAACTGAACTAAGTTTACGATTAGCGGACTTATCTCCAATAGGGATATCTACCAGTCAACCCATGGCAGTGTAAGTAGCAGAGTAGTGAGGTCACATTAAGGTGTATTAATTAATTAATTAATTAATACACTTAAATAATTATTTAATCAAATAAATAAAATAATACATTATTAAATTATTTATAACCTAAATATTTAATGCAAAATAATAATGTAATATATACACTTCTGGACACATCTATTGGCCCACCTTAGAGTTTAGGTTTCGATGGCTCCTACCGAGATATGATTGCTAGAGTTCAACAAAAAATATTGATGCAGTTTTAACCTGATACATTTTTACCATCTTTATCGATCGATTGTTTTAAATTGAATTCAGGAATGCACACAACATGGAACTACGCCTAACAAGTCGGGTATACGCCTTGTTAAAGGCAATTGATTTTTGAAAAAAAATAAAAATTGGTTGTCTGTAGAACTCCGTCTACTGCCGATATTTGAACGTGACAACGTCTATTACATGGTAATTTTTTCTGGGTGCAATGAAATATCAATACATAGTATAAAACAAAGTCGCTTTCGCTGTATGTCCGTATGTATGCTTAGATCTTTAAAACTACGCAACGGATTTTGACGCGGTTTTTTTTGAGAGTGATTCTTAAGGAAGGTTTGTATGTATAATAAATGCATAATATAGTAGAGAAACACTGATAAATTTAAAGGTTTCTAATGTGATGTCGTAATAAGCACGTTTTTTTGCGCTTATATTGCAACGCTGGCTGAACCCTACGAGATAGACCAAAATAATGTACTACAGTATTGTACAACTTACAAAAATCCACAAAAAAGTCCGCGATGGTATATGTCTATCTCTTAGGGATAACCCACCATAACCATTTTTTCACTGCACCCGTGCGAAGCCGGGGCGGGTCGCTAGTTTAAAATAAAGTAATGTATAACATTTATATTTTTATTACGTTGCGTGTGGCGTCAGATCGGCCGTTACGCCGTTTCCGAGTATGCCTTCGGGCGCTCTAGGGGTGGGGGTAAGTAGGCGTGGACTCCGTGTGGCGTCAGATTCGGCCGTTACGGTGTTTTCGAGAATGACTCCACGCCGTACCAATTTAATAGACGTTGTCACGTCAAAAACATGTTTTATCAAATAAAGGTTGAATTTAATAACGCGTGTTGCCTCCATGGGCATCTACCACAGCTCTCATACGATTAGGCATAGAGTTCATCAACCGCTCTATGAAATTTTGAAGGATCATCTCCCATTCCTCTTCAATGGCAGTTTTCAATTCCTGCATCGTCTGGGCAACTGGCTGACGAGCCCTAACACGTCTTTTTAGCTCGTCCCACATGTGCTCAATGGGGTTCAAGTCTGGGCTTCTGGCTGGCCAGTCCAT
>JAYEAL010000686.1:0-28225 GCA_036419045.1 Scirpophaga incertulas
ATCGAACTGTGATAAATTACACACATATTCGTTTAAATGTCTCTGTAGTTAAATTGTAACCAAACTAAAGTTTGGCGATGTTGCCAACAGTCCTTAGCTTTATATAGCTTTTTAATTATCGTGTATCCAGTTTCTAATTATAACCCACTTGTTTTGTTGTTGATTGGCTAGTCGTGGCTGGCCGCTGGCTGGTTTCCACTGACCAGTTATGTCTAGCATGTCATAGATAATTTTTAAGATTTAAAGTTCCATAGATTAAATATACAAGTTATTGATATTTTATAAAATATCAGCTCACTTAAGCTATACACTAATTATATAATACAAAATGTATTTTACTATGTTGTATATGAATAACAAAAGTCCTATGCCAAAAATTGTTTTCGGTTGACATAAAATCCCCTTTACAAGATTTCCGGTCGTCCGAAATCGACAGAATTACATTTCACTTGTATAATGAAAACAAAATAGCGTTAAAGACATTTAATTTTAAGGTTCTGTAATAGTTTCAAATAAAATGTAAATTTAAAAAACCTATATATCTGTAGCAGTATTCAATGTTTTATTCTTCTGTTTAAGTAATCGAAACGTTCGCAGTTTTCTGTGGTAATATAGTCTGTATGCCTTTAAGTTTACGTTAAAAGAAACATATCTTTGACTAATGTATTGTTTAAATCAGAGGTTTCCAATCTTTTTCGTGTCATAGACTCTGCCATGTTTAAATTTTTGGGTACCCTCCTATTTACCTAATATTGAATGCCTGCGTCCTACAACTTTGATATTTTTTTTTACTTCATAGGTACTTTTTATGAATAGTGTTTGAGACCCCCCAAATTATTTTTCACTTTGGGAATCGCTGGTTTAAATATTTAAGAAAATTTCTGTAGTCAATGCTTTTGCGTACACATAATTATGATAAAATGTATATTGGATGAAATTCTTGTTTGTGGCAGCGTTACCAAATACATATTGATGTGGTCAAAATATTTTGGTGACCCAACTTTTGAGAGTGACGGAATATTAGTTTTAAGTGTATCTAATGAAATATGATGCGTCAGTTATATGCCAATAGTCAAATATGTAAAGTAAGTAAATACCTTTTGATTGTGTATGTCATTTTATATTTTAATAACTTGAATTAGCAAGAATAAAAGTAAAAAAATGTCACATGTTCCGGGAGAGGGAAGTGGTAGACGAAATGTGACATGGGGTAGGAGGGATCTTGAATTTCGTAATGTCACATTTAAAAGGTTATCTATTTTTTTTTTAAGAAGCAAATTTGCACTATTTAGCAACTGAATACTTTCGGAACAAAAGGTTTTTTTTATTTTATAATCGAGACTTTAATTCCAAAACACGTAACGTTGACGGGGTGACAAATTTATGTATGGCCCCTTTTTATATATGGCATATTTTTAAATTAATACATTCACAAAATGGTAGTTTTTAGGTTCAATAAAAAGTATAGGTTAAGATAGTTTTGCTTTCACTTAGATTTTAAATGAGTTATTGCTATGGGAGTGCATTTACATGTATAAAAATAGTTTTTTACAATACAAAGATTGCGTATACTTCACTTGTTATGTAATATTCAAATAAATTTACAAATGTCGAGTTTATGAGTGAAATATCGATTGAAGCTACAGCGGAAATGTGTATGGAACACCGAGGGGTTTGTTCGTTCCTAGCACATACAAGGAAATCCTCAGGCATCGTGTAAAACTTTTTAATTTTAACTTTGAATTGTGGGAGCAAGGTTTTAAATCTAATTTCTCGTAATATTTTTCTTTCTGTTAGTTACTGACTTCAGTACTTTTCTCCATTCCGTACATATTAACATCGTTTAGGTTTGGTGTGGATTGAACACGCCGTCTGTGACTGGCCACAGTGGTTTTACATTTTTTCGTTTTTATAATCTGTATAGTACTTAAGAATATTTTCTATGCGTTCTACGTCTGGTTAGGATTTCTTTACAAATTAATATTTCTATTCTACAATCTGTTTGGAAATTAGAATGTATAAATAAAAGATATCTATTGTTATATTTTGGAAATATAAATATGGATCACAAGAATATGTACATTAGAGAGTATTTACGAATGTTACATTAGGGTAAAAGTAAATTATGTAATGTTACAAATGTTTTATAAAATTACTGAAATACAGGAGAGTAATTAAAGAAAATCTATATATTTAGTATCTTTTACATAGCGACACTTCATTTATTTCGATTAGATGTAACGATCTCTTATTATTATTGTTGATGTAAAATAGTTAATTTTTTGCGGTGCTCTAGGTTAAAAATGTTTAATTTAAATGCGTGATGTGTCAATTGTAATTTTACAGTTTCAAACGGTAACGTCGTTTGAAGTTGTTGTAAAAGCGATTACAAATAATAATAAATAGTCCGTAAAGTTTCATTCCACAATAGATAACGATCTGAAATGATTTGTTGGTAATGTAAATGAGTGTATAGCAATTGTTCACAGTATTTCATTAAAATGATAATAAATTATTCGTTTTTTTTTTCTCCCTGGAAGAAAGACTGAATATCCCTATGGATACCACCGGAACCAAGTGGAATAGGGAATTAATCTCTTTTTTGAAAAGAATCTTAATTTGATCCTTGCGTGTCAATAAACCATATACTAGAAATATAAAAAATTTATACACTCGTTAAGTACTATAAAAATTGCATTAAAATTTAATATTTTTAAATTTCGCGCGTAATTAGACTAAGGCGCCGCACGAGTTGTTGCTCTGTAGCGATGACGTCAATACGGCATGTAAATAATAAACAAAGCTCTATGTTTGACGCTATGTATTTATTATATTATAATTAAAAAATGAGTTATTATCTTTTATATATAAACAACTAATAAAGGAATAATAATTAGTGATGAAACGGATATCCGGTAACTATCCGGTATCCGGCCTATCCGGCCTATTTTCACTATCCGGCCGGATACCGGATAGTAGGGCACTATCCGGCCGAATACCGAATACTAGATGTTTCCCGCGACACCGTTCGCGCTGAGTGCTTTACGCCCTAAACTCGTCTATATCGCGCTTTTCTGTGGGAATACAAAAGTTTTTAAGCCTATCTATATTGTTTCTCGTTGTCTAATCTATCTCTGTATCAAATTTCAGCAAAATCAGTTCTTTAGTTTAGGCGTGAGAGAGTAACAGAAAAACAGACTGAATTTATAATATTAGTAACGGATTATTTTGCACATACACACACATATATGAAACGCGATAAGCGGCCGAATATCCGGTGGCCGGATATCCGGCGCTCCGGCCTCGTAGTTAGCCGAATATCCGGTATCCGGTATCCGGCCAAATCACTATCCGTTTCATCTCTAATAATAATAAAAGAATAATACTGACATCGATGTTTTAATACTCCGTAACTCGGCAGAACAAAAGTCGGGATTTCCAGCAAAGAATTTTCCGACCATTAATGCATTTATTTTTGGTAAATTCGTACTATCTCCTTTTACAAAACTGCTTTCCATAGTGTGATTCACGTGCGATTTCAAGTTAACTTACGTTTTATAACGTTCTCTTACATTAAAAAAGCAACCAACAAACTTCTTTTTTATTGTTTTGCGGATTTATACGTACTATGATTCATAATGACATTGACAGGCATAAGTTTACAGTACCTTATGACGTCACGACATGGCGGCCTATGTTTCGCTCTTGTTTTACGTATAGATTAAAAAAGTGTACTTTGAAACTAATTTTCATATTATTTTTTTTTTTTTAGATCTTTTCTAATATAGAGGGAAGTACCCTATTATGTCAGACTCCAAAACGTTTGAGGCGGCTCGACGCGATGACCTACCGACTAAAGTCAGCCTGCGCCTTGGCCATAAAGGCTGATTTATTTATTTAATGATCACCAACATAGGTAATGTACACTATTAAATACAATTAATCAAATTAATATAAAACTGTGAACATCACCTATAACATGAATTGTACAGTACAGTGTGTGTTAAACGAGTAAACATTATTCCATGGACAAACATTACAAAGTAAACACGACAGCAACTATATAAACAATTAATACCTTAACTACGAGTAAATATAACAAATATATTGATATAATCCTTGGTTATTTGTAATAATTATATGAAATGGAATACTCATTGAACGAAAATAATAATAATAAATTCCTTAAAATGTACCAAATTATATTTTTTCAATTCATATAAAGGTAAAAATAATTGAAAATAAAAATAATTAAAAAGTTGCAGTCATACTATTGCTGCAATAGGCTGCATATTACTACGCTAACAACTACGACATTTGCAGCAGCAAATTACTCTGTGGCAAGTACACATTTATTAAGGCTTTCAATAGTGATATTGAAGATATCTATTTGTTTGGTACGTGCCACTGCGTTATATTTATTTATGACTCTGTTGAGCAGCGCATTTTGACCAAGACCAAGATTTGAGTTACTTAGTGTTGTATTTAGGAGATCAAATCTGGAAACCCGCGGCAATCTCGCACGAGTTGATAGGATTTACAAAGACTAGAGTTCCGGTGCATCCAGATGACCATTAGCCAGTCTATACAAAAAAAATCGGGTGGGGCTGTGCCGGGGCACACGGCCGTTGGTTTTAACGTGAAACGTCTTATGTTAGGGAATCGCTTTTAAAGTTAAAAGATTGAAATAACAACAAGATTGACGGGTGTTTTAAGTATTTATACAACTCAATGTCACAACAGCGAGCTAACTATATAAGTGAAATATTTCACACCACATTTTTGTTTCTAAGACTAATAGTTTTTTAATTATTAAGGTACGATGATATAGACCTTTTCGTTACGGTCCACTTTTTAAACCTGCCTACCCGTATGTTTCGGCGCGATTTTTAAAGACGTTTCACGTCAAAAACAATATCTAACATTTCATTTACACGAAGACTATTTTGAGACGCCTAAATTATTGCGCCAGTGCCTGCCGTACAGCACATCTTAGACCGTTTAGACAAAAGACTTTTTTCAGGCGCCTAAATCTCGCCGCCAGTGAACATTGTCGTTTACACGGTGCTTTTTCACCACCAGTCATAAGCACGCCGTCACGGCCGATGGATTTCGCGCCAGTTTTTCTTACGCTAGATCTCCATCATTTAAAATGAATTCAGGACAATTTGAGGTTGAAAAAGCAATTGATAATCAAACTATCCGCGTTATTACAAGAGGAACTGATATGTTGGACGAAATACATAAGAAGTAGCGATGTAGCGAGTACGGTTTGACTTGAGTCAGACTCGATTCCTGCTTGGACTCGCCTACTCGAATACCAATTAATGTTGATTCGAGTACGCTGGACTCTATTCCGGTACTCGAGTCAGGAAGAATCAGTTCGTACTCGTTAACTCGATTCTATTTACACGAGTCCTACTATTTTGAGTGTAGTATTCGTGTTTGGTTAACTCGCTTGTACTCGCAAACTGCTTACATAAGCAATGAAGTGGCGCGGACCTATTATTACAAACAAATTTGAACCTGCAACTTTTTGTTTTGATTTTGTTCTAAAATCGGACTCTAATTCTGGACTGAACTAGAATTTCCAGACTCGAGTTTAGGAATCAGACTCCAATCTAGATATATTCGAATACCAAACATAGAATTCGAGTACTAGGCTCGTATCAGGGAATCGAGTCCTGATTCGAATACCGTATAAACTGACTCGAATCGACTCGATCCAACAAAACAGTGACTCGGCACGTCGCTAATAAGATGATTGACACATCTGTTGTCCCAAAGACATTCTTGTTCTCTATATAGTGGAACAAGCTTTAATACTACGTCTTCACACAGTTTTGGCGCCGTTTTACTTGAAGAAGATACATCCTAGTTTACGGCATGAGCGCGTGCCAGCGACTAGCAGCGACGACATGTATCCACGAGTCCGAAAAATAGGCGCGGAGGCAGACGTGGGCGAGTCACTGACGCAAAAAAAATAGGCGCGTATTCTATTCGCGTGCCAGCTGGATACCATGCCTTGAAAAAATTGCCGCCAAAAGTGTTATACAGTGCTTTTTTTAGGCGTCTCAAAATAGTTTTTCGGCTAAATCAGCCTTAAGGCTTCTACGTAACGGGTCGCGGGCTTCGATTTCCCGCACAGAACGATATTTTTTTATTTATTTCAACAAAAGCTTACAAGTATCATTACAGGCCTGACCAAATGCGACAGTTGCACTCACCTAAATTAATTATTTCTTAAACTAATCCCATTCATAACATATAACAAACAACGCCATTATTGTGAACTCCCCTTAGAGTATGTATAAGCAAGCTAGCTTGCTTATACATACTCTAAGGAACTCCCTCAATGAACATGAAATAAATCAATTTTCTCCGCAATTGAATTAAGCTTGCGAAGTGCTCGTGTGAACGTCGCCTCGCTCAAAAGTCGCGTGCGAGCGCTGCGGCACCGCCAGCAGTGGCGGCCGCCGCCGGCGCTCTACGAATTTATCCGGAACGTGTAGTTTCATCTTTTCTAGTAAATAAGCATTATCCAATCTACCTCTGAGTAATTTCCATATATATGAAACTATAGCGAGTTCCCTCCTCACCCTCAGCTCATTATATCCCCCAATCCTAATATAAACAGCGTCAGATACTTCAGCGGATAAAAAGGAATAGACCCGTACAGTCTCATATACAAATATCTGATAAAATTGTTCTGCACTCGCTCCAGCATGAGTTTATGTTTTGTATCACTTGGTGCCCAAATAACTGCATTACATTCCAAGTGGCTTCATACTAAATGCATTATATAGTGATATAATCGTTCCCATGCTTGTAAAGCCAAGAGCGTTGCGCAGAAATTTTTGTAAGGGCGCCTAGACGATCAATTATATTGCGCAATATTGAAAATTGTGCAATATAATTAATCGTCTCGGGCTAATATTGAAGATTGCGCAATGATTGAACGAAAGTTTGAGCGAGTTTAATTTTATTGCAACCATATTTTTCCATTGCGTCGTGTAGGGTCAGTATTGCGCAATATTTTTTAGTCAGTGTTTTGTCGGCAAGGAGGAAACACACGTGCACGCTTCCCAAAAATGGCACAAAAAGATAATACGAAAGTTAAGGAAAGAGAGTTTATCATCGAATGTATCCAATTGTACAGAGAATTGTCGTCTTTGTGAATGTTGTAAAAAGAGGCGTAATTATGTTTTATTAAGTAAAAACGCACTTTTAACTATATTTTTGGTTTAATGTTATTGAGCACGCGCGGTCACAATGTAGCGATTTACGTACTAAGTTAATAAACAACAAAACAAAATCGCCGTTCGTACAACATAAAGTGCTGAATTGTTGTCGTTGCGTAGCACCGACATACTCCCGACCTTAAGATAACAAGATAAAATGGTTGTTGCGTTTTCCCGAACGCCCGTTATTTGCTTATATTATTAATTATATAATAATATTGCTTACCGGTCCGTAGTTCTGGCTTTGCTTGAACTGTGTTTTGTGTGTACTAAATGTGCCCCTACCGTATGTGGTTATAAATATATATCATATATTACAATACTTGTAGTATAAAAATAGGAGAAACGCGTGGCCGACCACTATTCCAAATCCAATCCCGTCTTCAAGACAATATGCAAATCTTAATCCAATGGTATATTTAAATACACTATGATACACTTGATACAACGTAACTAAATGACACGTAAATGATCAATTATTAATCCGCCGTAAATAAACTCAATAAAAATGTGCCGTGAAAAAATAATCCGAAGTGACAGTCAAGTGTACCGAAACCGTAATGTCAAAATCTTTTTTTTTATTACTTTTTTAAATTTCCTTTTCCGCGGTCCGAAACTCATAAGTCCTAAACAATCCCCCACCCCGAGATGAGCACCCTCATCTCGCTAGTCTACGGTAGACGGGGACAGGGTTGCCACCGCACGGCGCATCACACAGAGTCGCCGATCGAGACCTCTGCGAACCGAGGTACACCGTCAGAGCCTGGATAAAGGCTTCAAAATGCGTCCTCTACGCCCAACGTAGAGGAGAAAGTATTGAATCCTTAATCAGGACAAGATCCCCCTACCCGTGCAGGAGCCGTTTTATCTGTCCATTTCAGCCGCTGCTGCAACATGTGCAAATACTCCGAATAAAACCGTTTATTAAAATTTTGTGACATCTGTTGCAGCATTTTGAAAGCGAGAAAGTCGACTTCAGTGGTACATTCCCAAAGGGAATACTCAGGGAGAGCTGCAAGGGGCTGGCCGATGAGGAAACTGACCCGGTTGTTAAGAAACTTCTTATAATTTGACTTTTTGTGTGTTTTTATATGAGGTATCTTTGAAGCTTGTCATTATATTTAACTGTCATAAAATTACCAACAAGGACTCCAGACGTTTCCTTTATACAATTTAATCCTAAAAATATAAATAATCCTTACTATAATTGCAAGATAAGCAAGCCAAAAGTATTCATGGTGACCCCGAACGAAGAAAAAGCACAAGGAGTTTAAAAATACGTCAATTTAATATGGCTGAGATGGAAGTAAAAAAGTTAATAGTATTACGTGGAAGTCTAAAAGCAAAAATTACAAATTTAGATAAGTATTTGCACAAAATATCTAATACTGAAAATATTACTGAATTACAAATATTTAATTTAAAAGATCGCATAGATAATACTACGAATATATTAACTGAATTCGAAACAATACAAAATGAGTTAGACTCGCTAATTGAAAATATTGATGAAAATCAAACGCAACGTGAAAGTTTCGAAAATCTGTACTTTGAAACTTTGGCAAAAAGCGAAGGCATTATATAGTAAATTTCACCAAATCCCGTCTCATGTTAGTGAATTTAGTACTCATACTGCTATCAACCAGCCGCTCAATCTTTAGGTCAGATAAAATTGCCCGAAATAACATTACCAAATTTTGATGGCAATGTAAATACTTGGCTTGAATTTAGAGATACCTTTAAAGCTTTAATTCATGACAACCACAGCTTGACCCAAATTCAAAAATTTCATTACCTAAGGCAATCATTATTTGGTAATGCTAAAGAAACTGTTGAATCTATTCAGTTTTCAGCGGAACATTACTTAATTGCATGGGACACCCTTTGTGACCGATACAACAATCCAAAAATAATCATTCAAAATCATTTAAAGTCTTTATGTAATTTTTCAAATGTGAAAAGTACTAGTAGAGCTTAGAGCTTACGGCTTTTTAATGACAATATTTCAAAAAATCTACGTGCACTCAAATTACAAAAAATACCGGTCGATAAATGGGATATTATAATAATATACTTAATGTTACCTAAATTGGACAAAAAATTACAAATAAAATGGGAAGAAAAAAGAAATAACGATTTACCTAATTTACAGGATTTTCAGACATTTATTTCCCAACAAGCTAATCTCTTAGAAAATATTCAAACTCAAGAATCATCATCACCTGCAAACGAGATACGTAAGGAATCTAAGATAGATTTGAATATGTGTCAAAAGGTACGTCTCCCATAACCTTACCTACCTGTATTATATGCAAAGGTAAGCATTACTTGAATCAATGTAATAACTTTCTGAATTTAAAAACCAACGACAGATTTAATATTGTAAAGGAAAATAAATTATGTACTAATTGTCTTAAGCCTAATCATGCCGCTTCCACGTGCCGTGCTAGTTTTTGTCGAATATGCCATAAAAGACATCATTCCTTATTGCATTTCGATCGACCAACTACTTTACAATCTCACGTAGCGACTACATCTGACAATTCTCACCACGAATACTTGAAAATAGTACATTGCAATCGAAGATCGGTATTAGCTCGCAAAAGAGTGACACAGAAACACCAGCAACAGAACAAATACAGTCAGTAAGCCATCTTAATATAAATAATACTATATCATGTTATACTACTGTAATGTTATCAACGGCTGTTGTTTTGGTGACAAATGCATCTAATGAGTTGATTCCTTTAAGAGTACTACTCGATTCAGGATCGCAATGTAATTTCATTTCCGAAAAAGCTTTTAACTCTCTGAAGTTACAAAGATGTGATACAAATATGAAAGTAGTAGGATTTAATCATAGTATTACTGATATTAATTATTCATGTTCGCTTGCTATACATTCCCAATTCAATAAAAATTACAATATTACTGTTTTGTGTCTCATAGCGCCTGAGTTATGTGAAGTATTACAAAATACGCATATTAATAAAGAATTACTTAAAAATACCAGCACAACTAAACTTAGCCGATAGCAATTTTTATCAGCCAGGTAATGTAGATATTATTTTAGGTGCTGAAATATTTTATAATTTACTATGTATAGGGCAAAGGTCCCTAGGACCAGGATTGCCAATAATGCAAAAAACTAAATTAGGATGGGTGCTAGCTGGGCCTGTACCTGTACCTACGTTTCAAAATAATAATAAATCAAAAAATAATCTATCACGCTACTGCTATTCTATAAACGAATTACTACCAAAATTTTGGGAATTAGAAGAATGTTCTTTACCACTAGAAAACTCTGTTTCATATGACGAGAAAAAATGTGAAGAAATATTTAACAGAACTGCATATATTAATCAAAATGGCAATTTTATACTGACAACCCCGTTTAAGCTATCCCCGGAATTTTTAGGAAATTCGAAAAATATTGCATTGCGCCGGTTCTATGGTATGGAAAAAAAATTACAACAGAATGACGTACTAAGAGTTATGTATACAGACTTCATGAGAGAATATGAATCGATGGGACACATGACAAAATTGTCAGAAAAGGAAATATTACAACATATAGGACCTGTTTACTATTTCCCTCATCATGGCATATTAAATATAAAACGCGAAACAACAAAACTTAGGGTGGTTTTCGATGGTTCGTGTAAAACTGATACTGGTTTTTCTATCAATGATATTCAATATATCGGAAAAAGCCATCAGCCAGATATTGTTTCAATATTACTTCGTTTTAGAAGATATACTTACGTAGTTAATGCTGATATTGAAAAGATGTACCGAATGATTTTAATAGATCCTAAACAAAGACATTTACAAAGAATATTTTGGCGTGAAAACACCTAAAAATAAGCTAAATGTCTATTCTTTGAATACGGTAACCTACGGAATGTCGTCGGCTCCATATTTAAGCACAAGATGTCTAAAAAAAATTGCAGACGATATCAGAATAAATGAAGACATATCTAAAGGGAAATATTCTCAACGGCTAATTCAAACTTCTAAAATTATTCACGATGATTTTTATATGGACGATTTGCTCTTAAGTCTTGAGAATTTAAATGAATTAATAGAGATAGTAAAGGAGATATATACTAGGTTACAAAGACATTCTTTTATATTAAGAAAGTGGAAAAGTAACAACCAGGAAATTATTCAAGAATTAGCTCATCTTAATAAGACAGATGAAGATAACTTGCATTTTAGTAAGGATACTTATGGAAAGATTCTTGGGCTGTGTTGGTATAGTCAAAATGATATATTTAATTATACGCTAGATGAAACGGATAGGGGTAAAACTAAACGTGCCATATTATCAAACATCTCTAAGATATTTGACCCATTAGGTCTTCTAGGTCCGATTATAGTATTACCAAAATTATTATTGCAGGAGCTATGGCTTCAAAAAATTGATTGGGATAATGAATTACCAGCCGATATTATATCTAAAATGGTTAGAATTTTCTGAGCAATTATTTAAAATAAAAGATCTGAAAATACCAAGACACGTGTGTTGTATAAGACCTATTTCTGTGCAATTACATGGATTTTGTGATAGTTCTAAACGTGCCTATGGGGCCTGTATTTACGTTAGATCGGAAAACGAAGCAGGTATAATAATCACACGTTTATTAATTTCCAAATCAAGGGTAAGCCCTTTAAAGGAACAAACTATACCACGCTTAGAATTGTGTGCTGCCGTACTTTTAGCAAAGTTAATGACTAAGGTTAAGATTGCTTGGAGTATAGAAGACAACATAAAATTAGTTTATTGGTCCGATTCAAGTGTGGTTTTATCGTGGTTACACACACAAAAAACTGAAAAATTACAAGTATTTATATGTAAAAGAGTAAATCAAATTCAAACTTTAAGTGATATAAGCAACTGGAGATGGATTTCCTCTGCAGACAATCCAGCGGATTACTTATCCAGAGGATTACAACCAAGCAAATTGCCGGATTGTAAATTATGGTGGTATGGACCACAATGGTTAAAGTATAATGAAGAGAAGTGGCCTTCATATTTCATACAAATACGCTTGAACGTTTACCCGAAAAACGTGTTATCTGTAACGTAATTTGTCAACTATCGAAAGTTTTTGATTTTGAAAGATGGTCCAATTATACTAAGGTTATTCGTACAGTTGCGTACTTTCTGCGATTTATTAATAATATAAACCGAAATAAAGAATAAAATTTCAGGACCTCTAACGTGTAATGAGATGACAAAGTCACTCAATTTAATTATTAAGACAGTTCAAAGATCAGAATTTACTAAGGAGTACGTATTATTAAAAAATAATGAGCCATTATCAGGCGCAAACAAAATTGCTTGTCTTAATCCATTTCTTGACATTGATGATATAATAAGAGTAGGTGGTAGATTGACAAATTCATTACTGTCATTTGATCAAAAACACCCAATTCTTCTTCCATATAATCATAATTTCATAAAAATTTTATTTAAATATGAAACATATTCATTTACTTCATGCGGGACCAACACAACTATTATCGCACATTCGTGAAAAATATTGGGTTTTACGTGGAAAACAAGTGGCAAGACAAACAGTACATAATTGTGTAAAATGTTTCAAAGCAAGACCTCGTCCCGCTAATTACCTAATGGGAGACTTACCTACAGATAGAGTTACTCCTTCTTTACCATTTTCGGTTGTTGGTGTTGACTATTCAGGAGCCTTTCAAATACGTGATCGTAGAAGTAGAGGCTACAAAACCTCAAAATGTTACATATGTATATTTATTTGTTTTGCCAACAAGGGTGTACATATAGAATTAATACCGGATTTGACCGTTGACAGTTTTTTATCAGCCTTGCGACGCCTTATAGCACGTAAGGGTAAACCTAATAAGATTGTTTCCGACAACGGCTCAACCTTTGTAGGTGCTAATGAGCTGCAAGAATTATATAGCTTTTATTAATAACAATCATGAATTAATAACTGATAATTTAGTTAACGAAGGTATAAAAATGGTCATTTATTCCTGTTTATTCACCTCATATGGGAGGGCTTTGGGAATCTGCAATTAGAAATTGTAAATATCATTTAAAACGTATATTAGGAAATGCATTGTTAACATTTATAGAATTGTATACTATATTAAATGAGATCGAAGCCATATTAAATTCACGTCCTTTAATTCCGCTGGACCCAGAGCATTCGGAGTCTTAACACCAGCTCATTTTTTTATTGGGCGAAGTTACACATCACTACAGAAGATGATTTAACGTCCACTGATACAAACACACTCTCGAATTATCAAAGGATTATAAAATTGAAGCAACATTTTTGGAAGCAATGGTCAGACATGTATTTACAAGAGTTGCAAAAACGTTATAAATGGAAAACTAAAACTAGTAATATGGAAGTTGGACAAATCGTGTTATATAAGGATCAAAATATAATGTCTTACAAATGGCACCTTGGGCGTATTTCAACTGTTATTCCGGGTGAAGATGGTCAAGTTCGGGTAGTGGAAGTTAAGCTACCAAATGGAAACTGCATACGAAGATCCGTGATTAGTCTATGCTCCTCCTATCAATCAGAAAGAGGAAAATTCTATATAACCCAAAAGGTCTAATAGTGAAGTTAAGGCAATGGATCTATTCCTTTATGATGACATAATAGTTGAAAATTCATGTTGATTGACAACGCTTTCAAGATATTTTTTTTGTTGTTGCTGGGAGGACTCTTTCCAATGTTAAAGGACCCCCCTTCGAAGTTAATGTTTTTTTTTGTTTGCTGGGAGTGTTAAGAAACTTCTTATAATTTGACTTTTTGTGTGTTTTTATATGAGGTATCTTTGAAGCTTGTCATTATATTTAACTGTCATAAAATTACCAACAAAGACTCCAGACGTTTCCTTTATACAATTTAATCCTAAAAATATAAATAATCCACTTCTATATAAATGTGCAAGATAGCAAGCCAAAAGTATTCACCGGTGTCAAAACCGTCCATATCGTTGGGTCACGAAGAGAGTGGGCATAAAGGCCGTGAATTTAAAAGTTGCTTCCAACTCTGTAAAAGACCGTAGTAAGTTCCTCGAACGTAAGAACCGTTTCCCCAATAACACGTCTCAAATGTGTCTTAGCCACCTTCACGACAGCCTCAAAGATGCCTCCCAATGAGGACATCCAGGAGGATCAAACTTCCACGTAATGCCCTGAGTAGCCATTGCTTGTCCCAAGTCCGTACTATGTTTCGTTAAAAAAATCATGGACCTCCTTAAGATACCTGTCAGCACCCTGATAATTTGTGCCGCAGTCCGACCGTACCAAACTCGGTAACCCCTCCGTGAAACAAAACGTCCGAACGCCGCGATAAAACGCTTCCGTACTAAGCGAAGATACTATTTCTAAATGTACTGCCTTCGTTGACAGACAAACAAATACACATAAATAAACTTTGTAAGTCTTAGAGGTCCGCAAGTGAGAAGCCCTGACAATAAAAGGACCAGCGAAATCCGTACCGACACCGTGAAAAGGTCTGGTGACACTAACCCGATCGCTAGGTAGGTCACCCATCATAGGCTGCCATGGTGTTAGCCTTTAACCGATAACAAGGTATACACTTAAATATAACCGATCGGACGCACCGTCGCGCCGATAGTATCCAAAATTCCCGCTGAAGAATAGCAAGCAGTGCCGTACAACCTGCATGCGAGTTAGTAATGTGCCGATCACTTACTATCAACTGCGTCAAGGGTCCGTCCTTGGGCAGCAAAAGGGGATGCCTAGCCGAATACGGCAGCTTCGAGTTGCGCAGCCGTCCGCCAACACGAAGTAATCCTCGCCATCAATGAATAAGTTAAGTTTCTGTACGGCACCCTTTAACCGACCCGTCGTCCGTAACGATTTAAGCTCGTCAGAAAACCGTTCCGATTGTACCCGTCGTACCCAAAACATGAGAGCAGTACGCCGTTCGCCTGCCGTCAGAAACAAAGATGTATTTCTTACAACCGGTTTGCGAGTATTCGTTATAAACCGACGCATCCATCCCGTAACGGCCAGTAATTTATTAAGAGAGCTAAACCGCAGTAAAAGAGGGTTTGTGACGATTTCTTTCTCCACAGCCATGACACGCACACAGGGCAGCGGATCCGATCCGATTAAAACCGTAGGGGGCCATGACGACTCCGGTGCCGTCAACCAAGCAGGTCCCCACCAAAGGTTATGACTCACCAACGAGGAGGCATAACAGCCGCGAGAGGCCACGTCGGCGGGGTTCAACTCGCCGGGTACGTGCCGCCAATTCAGATTCACTGACGAGTTTTGAATTTGCGAAACCCGATTCGCAACAAATGTTTCCAGCCTATGTACCGAGGTCTGGAGCCACGCCAAAACAATTTGGCTGTCAGTCCACGCATAAACGTTGCCTATGTTAATGTGCTTCCCGAGTGTATCACAAACATGATTCAATAACCGAGTAAGTAACGCAGCTCCCGAGAGCTCCAATTTGGGTATGGTTTGGCGGTTGCGTATAGGAGCCACCTTGCTCTTCACCGTGATTAGATGTAACGCTACTGAACCATCTGGCTGTATCGTCCGAAGATATACGACTGCCGCGAAACCCGATTCCGAGGCGTCACAGAAACCGTGAAGTGACGCATGATACTTCCCCGGTGGAAGTATTTTACGAGGTATAACAACCCTTCCGATAGTGGGTAACTGATCAATAAATGCGAGCCAGTCCGTTAAGAGTTCAGTAGGTAGGGTCTCATCCCACTTAAGCTCAGCCAACCATAACCGTTGTAGAAAACATTTAGCCCAAAATATTATAGGAGCGATCCACCCGTTAGGATCATAGATACGAGCAACCGTAGACAGGACTAGCCGCTTAGTCCATATCTTTTCCGTTATTGTTAAAACCCGAAAGGAAAAGATGTCAGGAACCGGTAAATACTGAACACCTAAAACCGATGTTGAACGAGGAGAGTCCGGATTCTCAAATAACAATGGATCTTGAACGTGATCCGCTGGTAGTCCTTCTAAGAGACGTGGACTGTTCGAAATCCATTTCCGTAGTTCATAGCCAGCCGTTGCCAATAACGCTATGAGCTCGTTACGTAAAATTAAAGCCTCCTGTTCCGAAGATCCACCCGTGATAACGTCATCGACAAAAATTTCCGACTCTAAGACGTCCGCCGCACGAGGGAATCGAACGCGTTCCCGTTGAGCGAGTTCCAACAAGCACCGCATAGCCATCCAGGGGCTAGATTTCAAACCGTACGTGTTTGTGTTCAGTTCGTAGACGCGTAATGGGTGAGACGGGTCCTCGCGCCAAAGAATCAGCTGATACCGTCTATCAGCCTCATCAATCACCGTTTGCCGGAACATCATGCGTATATCCGTCGCGAAGACCACCTGGTGTCTACGAAAGGCCGAAATAAGATCCGAAATATCTTTATGTAGTTTAGCACCCGAGTGCAGGATTTGGTTCAATGAAACACCGTTAGAGGAAGGGGCCGACCCGTCAAACACGACCCGTATCTTACCGCTATCCGATTTAAAAACCGCGTGATGTGGTATGAAATAGTGTTCTTCCGATGAGTAGTCCCTCCGTGCCAGGGACATGTGACCTAATTGTACATATTCCCGCATGAACTCAATGTATTTGTCGCGAAACTCTGTATCTCGCTTCATGCGACGTTCCATAGAAAGCAGGCGTTTCTCAGCAGTGAGGTAGGACTGCCCCAGCGGTTTGCGAATGCTCACAAAGGGCAACCGAGTAACGAAACGACCGTTCGGTAACCGATAAACATTTTCGATAAAATGGCGCTCGCATTCTTCGTCGAGCGGGTCCTTCCGTGAAACCGTGGGTACCTCTTCTGTCTCCCAAAAACGCTGTACTAAATCCGAAAGAGAAACGCCCGTAAAAACCGTATCAGAAACCGTATCATATGCTGGGCCCATAATCATATATCCGTAGTGCGATGGTATAGCAACCAAGCCATTATTATTTAAATTTATAGTGCGTCCGGTGCACAATAATTGACCAAGCACATCAGTACCAAGCAACAAATCAATTTTTCCAATATTTAAAAATTTTCTGTCAGCCAAAGACAGGTGAGAAGCCGAGTTCAAAATTTCCGAAGGTAATTCCACCTGTGGATGTTCTCCTAAAATATCATGCAACACTAGTGCTGTAACTGTAATAACAGGTTGAGAGACCGATTCTCCAACAATGTTAAAGGTACATTGACCATAAACATGTGACACGAGCAAATCACCTATGCCACGAACCGAAATATTATTATTAAATATGTATAGGCCTAACCGTCTCGCCAAATTAACTGTTATCATGCAACCTTGCGAACCCGTGTCCGCTAGAGCCCGTGCTCTAACATAAAAACCGTTAATATCACAAATCCTTACCGCAACGGTAGGCAATAAAATAGTATTTAAAAAGGTTGCATTTGGCGAGGCGGCGGCGACTACCTATTCTTGAACGTCACTATGAAATGAAGCATTCACCCGATTAAAAACCTGGGCTGCCGACAGCGCCAGAGGGTTATATGTAGGGGGTCTCGAGCGCCCCAATGGTGCCCGAGTCAGGTGCCAACTGGCATCCGGTGTCCGGTAACCAACCGGATGACCGAAAGATGGCGGCGTGTTCCTCAATCGCGGCCGTTCCGCGAGTGGTGGTGAGAAACCCCTCGCTCTCGCTGCATACGAAGCCGCAGACGCATACTGTTCCGCAGTGACGTCACGGGATTCGTCCGCTTGAATATGCCCTATGCCCGCTGCATAGGGTGCTTGTACCATAGGCCCGGTGCCTCCCCCACCCGTATGTGGAGATGCCTGTGAAGTAGGCCTAAAGCCACCCCCACCCGTATATGGAGGTGTCGCGCGCACGTCCACCCGTCGAGGCGACGCTCGTCCAGAATGAGGAGGTGAAGTCCGTACTTGTCCGCTTTGACCCCTCCTGAAGGAGAACCAATCCGTGCCGCTGCAGGCCTAACTCCACCATTCCTATTCAGGCATAACATCCCGTGATGTTTGCCGTTACAATGAATACATGGCCGTGCCACTGCACAACTATTAACAAGATGATCCCCTAAACAAAAATAACATAACTTGTGATTTTGCACAAAACGCCTCCGCTGTTGAGGGGAACAATTTATAAAATGTTGGCATTTAGATATAAAATGGCCTATGATGCCACAAAAGGTGCAACCAACCCGCTTGGATTGCAACCTATTATTAATAGTATGGTCCGATGTAGCCATACCTACCCTAGTCCCCCGAGTGGGTGGCCTAATCCTACCCTGACTGAATACAGGTCTTCCCTGACTGGACACAGGCCTCCCAGATGGCCCTGAGGTAGCCGTTGCAGGAGGTGAGCCTACATTGTCAACAATCCGTGCTTCTTCCTCCAAGAAGGTCAAAAGGTCAATAAATTTAGGCAACGGGCTTGCCTCATCTCCGCTTCCATATTTTTGTTCAAATCTTAATTTTAAATCAGAGGGTAACTTATTCAATACAATATGGAGCAACAAGAATGACCACTCCGTTACTGGTAAATTTAATTTCTCCAAACAATTATAGGCCACCTTTAATGGATTTAAAAAATCATCCCTTATAAACATGATATTCCTTAAATAAGGCAAATTTAATATCTTTGCCACATGGGCATCCGCAATTAACCTAATATTTTGATATCTGCCCATCAATAGCGCCCTTGCAGTCTCATAATTGTTATCTGTTATGGTTAAATGTGAAATAACCTGGTGAGCGTCTCCCGATAGACAACTCAACAGATAACTTAATTTTTGTGAGAGTGATATATCCATCCGACAATGTACCAAAGAATCAAAAATGTTAATAAATGACATCCAAGTTTCATACCCACCAGAATACTTGGGCAAATTTAAATCCGGCAATCTAGTATAAATTGAGGCATTACTACTTGACTGACCCTTAACCGTGGGACTACTGGCCAGATCCAGTGTCCTTACCGCCTGAATAATGCTGTCATAATATTCTAAGCATTGCTTGTAGTCTGCCTGAGCTTGAATCAACCTTGCCTGCAAAGTTTCATTGTCTGGATTCATGTCAGCCCTATCATAACACATTTGTAAAGCTTGATCCAGATCCGCCATGTATCTGTTCGCATTTGAAGCCCGCTCTTTCAAGGCCTCAACCCTGTCTGGTCTACTCACCAGAGAAAATGCGCTTACCAACCATTGCAAAATGCGACGAATTTCGTTGTAACCGTCCGACATTTTAATAATTAAAGTAAATACAAAACAAAGAATTTACAAAATAACAGGTCCGTAACCGAAAAGTAAACCACGCTCTGCTACCAAAAAATGTTGCGTTTTCCCGAACGCCCGTTATTTGCTTATATTATTTAATTATATAATAATATTGCTTACCGGTCCGTAGTTCTGGCTTTGCTTGAACTGTGTTTTGTGTGTACTAATGTGCCCTACCGTATGTGGTTATAAATATATATCATATATTACAATACTTGTAGTATAAAAATAGGAGAACGCGTGGCCGACCACTTTTCCAATCCAATCCCGTCTTCAAGACAATATGCAAATCTTAATCCAATGGTATATTTAATACACTATGATACACTTGATACACGTAACTAAATGACACGTAAATGATCAATTATTAATCCGCCGTAAATAAACTCAATAAAAATGCCGTGAAAAAATCCGAAGTGACAGTCAAGTACCGAAACCGTAATGTCAAAATCTTTTTTTTTATTACTTTTTTAAATTTCCTTTTCCGCGGTCCGAAACTCATAAGTCCTAAACAATGGTATAGTAGTTAATCTTAACTTAAGTATTATAAAATAATCGTAATATAAATCAAATAAAAATTATTTAGGCGACAGAGTCATTTACAATATATATCTAGATTTTCTAGCTACTGGTGACGTTTTAGCGTAAGAGTAAAGAATATCATGACCGTGATAAAAAAAAAGCTGATTACGAAACATTGTTGTCTATAATATAAAGAGATGTTTCCTGAGGCAAGCAAAGATGACGTGAAGAAGAAATTCAATTCTTTGAGAACCAACTACCGGAAGGAACTCAAGAAACACCTTCAGTCGATGAAATCCGGATCTGGTACAGATGACATATACCAGCCTACTTTATGGTATTTTAATGAAATGTCTTTTTTACGAGATCAGGAAACCGCATCGGATTCACAGTCTAGTATGGATATGGATACTCAGTCTACTATACGTAGTCCAGGAGGAGAGAGTGAACATTCTAAATTGGACAATAATTATACACAGGTAAATTTTAATTTATTTTATTTAAATGAATACATAAAGTTGTAGGTATGTTTTACGAAACCATTTTCTCTTGCCAGGGAACTGCACCTTCGTTGTTACAAAATCTACTGTATTCGTCCCGTGCTTGTTTTGCGATATTCAGTGAATTTTTTTTATTGATTTTTTCCAATGGTGTCAACTGAAATACTTCCTTTGATGGTGGGTGTATTATTCCTGACTCGTTATCTTCACGAAACATGAATGATGGAGATAAGTAGGAACGGGATTTCCTCAAAAAATTGTGTAGATAACAACAAGCCAAAACAATTTTACTTATTTTAGTAGGATCAAAAGGAAATGCTCTTTGGAATACTCCAAAACGAGTAGCTAGTATATACCGAAAACACTTTCAACCATCCTTCTAGCACGCGATATCCGATAGTTATATATTCTTTTCTCTTTTGTTAATCCAGTTTGGCTATACGGTTTCAGTAAATTTTGAGACATTGGAAAGGCATCATCCCCGACAAAAAAGTATGGGAGCTTTCGGGAACTTCCAGGCAACAATTCAGGTGGTGGGATATTTAAAGCATTATTTTTTAATAGCTGTCCAAATGTTGTATTCTGCAGCACACCTCCATCTGATACACGTCCATTAGTCCCTACATCAACCATAATGAACTCGTAGTTAGCATTTACAACCGCCATCAACACAATACTAAATGTTTTTTTGTAGTTATAATATATGATGATGTATGATCTGATGATGATGTATCATATGATATGATGTATGATAATGTATGATCCAGAACCAGGAGGTTTCTTTATTTCCACGTGTTTGCCATCTATAGCACCGATTACATGAGGAGCATTCCACTGACTCTCAAAATCCTTGGCAACTTTTTTCCATTCCTCGGCAGTTTGTGGTAGCTGAAAACAAAATAACAAATTGTTTATCTTTTTCAGGAAAATAGTTCAACCATTGAAGCTGATCAAGTACCAACTACATCCTTTGCAGTTCCGAAGACAAAAGATAAAAAATTAAAGAGGAAATCTGATGATGAACTTATGCAACTTGCAGTTAACCGTCTTAAGGTAGCATTCGGATCACGGCAGTAGCGGCACGGCAGCCGCGGCCCTGCAGCCGCAGCCGTGGTCGCGCCGCACTGCTTTGTAGGGATTTATAGGCGCTAGTTTCCGACGCAAGCGACCGAGCAGCGCGGCAGGGGGGCGTGGCCTAACGCGCGACCTTGGCAGCGCCGCCGAGCCGCTCCGGAGGCAGTATGGTCGCGCTACCCGCTCGCAGTGGGTGACAAAATGGCAACGTTTACAGATGAAAATGACGAGTTTTTAGTTGAGTTAATTGCTAAAAAATCCACCGCTTTATGATTCTCGACTCAAAACCTATAAGGATAATATTGTTCGAGATAATATATGGGAGTATATTGCTAGTAAACTCAATAAAACAAGTAAGTACCTACTTACTTTTATTTTTACATAGTTCGTACAAATAAACATTGAGGTAATATTATTATGTACTGCTAGCTTTCCGCCCGCGGCTTCGCCCGCGTTATATTCGAATTTCCCACAGGAAGGATATGTTTTAACAATACTGCCATACAACCTTTCACCCCTCCTTTCAACCTTTTACAACCCTTTTCTGCTTTAAAAGGTAGCCTCTGTCCTTTCTCAGCCTCTAGACTATCTGTGTACCAAATTTCATTTAAATCGGTTCAGTAGTTTTAACAATATTTCCATACAACCAATAATCCCTCCTTTCAACCTTTTACAACCCTTTACAACCTTTTTTGCATGAAAAAGTAGCCTATGTCCTTTCTCAGGCTCCAGACTATCTGTGTACCAAATTTCATTTAAATCGGTTCAGTAGTTTTGGTGTGAAAGCGGAACAGACAGACAGACAGACAGAGTTACTTTCGCATTTATAATATTAGTATGTATGTATGTATAGTATGGCACAAAACAATGAGCTTTTCCACAAATACTATTATCACAGTACTTTTGATTAAAATTTCACCGTCTTCAATTTTCACAGATGACACTCCAGTTTTTATTTATTTGAGTTCATTGAAATGACGATAACTTTTTTTTAATGAACCGATTTTGATGAAACAAAGTTTAGATATTATTCTGAGTTAAAACAAAGCAAATAGTGAAAATTTCAAGCAAATCGGTTCAGTACTTTCGGAGATAAACGTGAACATACATACAGACAGACAGACAAAAAAATTCCAAAAAATTTTTTTTGCTTTCTAATAATCTATTTAAGTGCCCCTCTATCCATTTCAGTCAAAAATACTAAATGTACAGACAAAATATTTTTACTGTTTTATTATATGTATAGATTAACGACGCCATGTTCCATTTTGAAAAGTCTAGAATGTAGTTTTGACGCAACATGGCGTCTGTCAAAAATGTATAATATTTAATTTTAAAATTATTATACTTATCTAATTATGAGTCGTTTATTCAGCGTTCGATTTTTTTGCACGTTGCCTTATTTCTTTATTATTAGTGCAATGACTCAGACACCACATTTTCCTAGTTTTTTTATGTAGTTTTATGCAAGCCTTTAGGCGCGTGTCTGAGTGAAGTGGAGAACGATCGCCACAATTGAACGGAACACAGATGCATTTAAACTACAAATAAAGCTTGCTTGTGCGTACAACATTGCGTAGTTCATACCTACTCTATTTCATTCTATTTATCCACTGTTCCTGCCATGAGACTTTTCCAGCTTCTGAGATAAAGTAATCTTTAAGAGTATCTCTTATTTGAAATCCATCAATGTTTAGAAATCCTCCCCTACGTGTCAGTGGAATCATGTTCTCCGTTGGTTTCGGATTTTTTTCATTAAAATTATAATGTGGTATTCCATTTTTTTCTAAATAAGCATCCCGTAGTAAATTATGAAGGCAACATAGTGTAATAACTAAGTCATCACATATTTCTGGTTTAATTGCTATAGGTGTATATAATATTCGGAAAACTTGACTCAGAAGTCCAAAAGAATTCTCTGTGACTCGTCTTGCTCGACAGATGCGGTAGTTGAAAATAGTTTTATCACGATCGCCTCTAATATGATTTCTGTAATAGGGTTTCATCATATGAACATCTAACGCAAACGCGTCGTCGCCAATTAGATAATGTGGGGTTAATATATCTGTCCCTGGTAAGGCTGCCGGTTGAGGCACATTAAAATGATCGGACATTATTTTTTGGCCCATTGCTGACTTTTTAAATATACCGCTATCTCCTTCCTTCCCATACGAACCCACATCAACAGCAATAAATTTGCAGTTAGCGTCTACAATAGCCAATAATACAGTGGAATAGTAGTCTTTATAGTTAAAAAACATCGATCCACTGTTTTTCGGACTTTTAATACGTACATGCTTGCCGTCAATAGCTCCAAAACAATTTGGACAATTCCACCATTCCAGAAATCTTCTGCAATTTGTTTTAGTTGATTTTCCGTTGGCACAGGAAGACAAATTGGTACTAAATTTTTTCGCAAACTAGCAAGAACTTGTTGCACTATTCTGCTTATATAGCTTGCCGATATGCGATAATTAAATTCTAAAGACGCGTATGTTTCACCAGTTGCTAGGAATCTGAAATTGCAAAAAAAAAATTAATTGATTTGTTTTTTGTTCAACGAATTCTAACAAACATAAGTAATAAACATATATTTATATATACTATCAGTTTTTATTCTGTTTTAGGTGAGGACTGCAGAAAACGTTGGAAATGTATCAGAGATTCCTATCAAAGAATTAAGCGTAAAAATAAATTACCAACGGGATCAGCAGCCGGCAGCAAGTCAAAAAAATGGCCTCTAATTGAAAGACTGACATTTTTGGAAAATGTTCCTACTGAAAGAAAGACTGTATGTAATATTGAAAGAGCTAATGACATTTATGACAGCGAAAACGAAGTATCAAATAATAATGAAACCTGTTTCAATAAAGAGAACGTGGAACCTAACGAAATCGAATTGAATAGCGAAGAAACAAGTGGAAATGTAATAGATAGTGCACCATCGAGAAGTGGAAGCAGTAATGGTCAATGCGTCATCGAGTGCAATAGAGGTAGATGTTGAAGAACCTGCTTCTGATGAGAAACAAAACAAAAAAGCAAGATCTAGAGAAAGCGTATTGAAAAAAAAGAAACAAAGTCAAAATAGTACTATGCAGGCGGCTTTACTCAATTATTGGAAAGAGAGGGACACTGAAAGGCGAGCCCAAATTCATGCCCTCGCGTCTCAGTCAACTTCGAACCAAGACAATGAAGATGTTGATGGCATAACATCGTTTTGCCCGCACGTTGGGACAATGTTAAAAAAACTTACTCCTGCTTTAAGAGTAGAAGCTAAAACCTAGGAGGTAGACTCTGTACCAAGGGTCGTCTGCATGGTACCTCCGTCTTACCTATTTCCGCCGCAAACAGCAGGGTTCGCTTTGTCTGTGTTCCGGCGTGAAGGGTAAGATAGGCAGTGAAATTACTGGGTACTGTGACTTTACATGTTATGTCACAAGTTGGCAACGTACACTGTGGTTCTTAATGAGGTTTGCAGATTTGCTGCGAATCTCGTAGGAACCACATGTACTATAGGCGACTGTTACCACTTACCATCAGGTGGGCAGCCTGCTTGTTTGTCACTTTAGCAATAAAAAAAAAAAAAAAACTAAAGTTTTCAATATTTTAGCAGATTATGAATTAAGAAACCTGAAACGAAAGTTCTAGTACTAGTAGTTCTTTAAGCAGTCCCCCGTTTGATCAAAATTCTCAATTTTCCTCAACAACTCCTTATTCTCGGATAAGTTCCGTCGCATCACCCAATGCATTCTGTGAGCTACTGACTTAAGTATTTCAATACTTTTAATTTGTCAACAAATACTTCAGAAAACATGTCTAATACATATTTGCAGCTAGATAACTTTTCATATTTACCTGAGAGTGAGAAATAATTTTCCTCGGCTGTGATTGATCCTTTTTTCATTGGTTGAATATCGCGTTCAATTAAACTAAGTACAAATTGAAATTGAGTTTTATTTAGTCTGCAGTACTTCCTAAATTTCAGTTCCTTTAAATTTAAGTGTCGTTTTATCAGGATTTGATAGCTGCCTTCATCGATTCTGGACTTGTATAATGAATCAATTTTATTCCTCTTTGATGAAAGTAAGAGCAACATCATTTCATCATCCTCTTCCTCATCCTCTAGCAGTTTCTTCACGAGATCTCGCTTTTGTTTATTTAAATTGTCAGACATAGTTAATGTTCGATACACGACTAAAATGCACAACCGCTCGCACTGACTCTTGTTTGGCTACTGCGCGTGGCAGTCGCTGCCCGGGTCGCGGACGATGCTAACCGAAAGCTTCTGGCAGCGCCGCACAGCAGCGACAATGGGCCGCGGCAGTTAGCCGCCACTGCCAGGTCGCGACTGCCGTGATCCGAATGTCACCTTTAGACAGAAACCAGACGAATATGAAAAAACTGGGCTTTGTCTTGAGCTGCAGATTTAAAGAAAATGGAACCAACACAACAAATCTTTGCTAAGAGTGCTATTGCTGCCATTATCATGGAAGGACAATTAGGTCTTTTACATCGCAATTCGGTTAAAATAAATTCTCCAACAGTAACAATAACTCCATCTCCGACCAGATCCACGCCAACTCCAACAAATTACAACAGCACGCCATCGCCTCGCTATTTTATAAACTATTCTCCACAGCAAAATTCTGAACATCCACCTGAGGAGCTGCCACATTACGAGGAGTTAAATACTCCAAAAGTAACAATAAATCCATCTCCGTCATATGCCAGATCCACGTCCACTCCAACAAATTACAACAGCACGCCATCGCCTCGCTATTCTGAACTTCCACCTGAGGAGCTGCCACATTACCAACAGAACATGTACTACTCCCAACAGGATAATCAGCAGAACATGGACAATTCTCAACAGGAAAATGATGCTAATGACATGTCTCATATATAAAGTTTAATAAATAAATGTTATTTAAATAATAAATAAATAAATAAATGATAAATAAATGAAAAGATGTCTTTATTTACCTTGACTAATTTCTTCAAAACATGTACTATGGCTTCGCAGGTTTCCATAATTATTAAGGTAAGACTTTGTGGGGAAATAGCACTATGAAACTTTAAATCTTCTAGAGTATTCCCAGTAGCTAGATACCGTAATGTTATTGAAAGCCGTTGAAAAGTTGGTATTGCTTCCCTCATGTTTGTATTTTTTTTTCTCAATTAATGGCGTGACCAATTCTAGTAGCACATGAAACTGTTCCAAGTTCAGCCGTACAAAATTTTTGAAGTCATCTTTCTCAGTTAACATCAAGTCTTTTAAGAGATTTTCGTGAGTGTATTTTGACCTTTTCGTGTACCAATCTTTCGACCAACGACGTGTTCGTTTACGTTTACGCTTAAGCAATAACACCACAACTGCAGCTGCAGCTAAATCTTGTGTGGACATGTTGCTCGGGATCAAACTATTATACGACTGAACAAGAAAATATTGCACAATTTTGCACAGTTCTTATTATTGTGCAATATAATTGACCGTTTGGATTCAAAACTCAATTCAATCTTATTGCACAATTAAATATATTGTACAATGTTATTGTAGGTCTAGGGGCCGCCTTACTCCTAATTGACCTGTCAGGCTCAATTTGAAATGTTTGTTCATGTCAGCAATCTTTTATTTGTTTGCTGAATTCTTGTTAATTCTTTACATTTAATTTTTTTGGACAATTTTAACAAGGCTAAAGTTTGAAAATTTTTAAAATTATGTCATCTACTCATGATATGATTACCGGATATGCGATTAAATAAGTTTTCCAATGTTTTTTGTGTTATTGATAATTGTTGCAATTTCCATCTTTATTTTTTAACTCTTAATGTTGACCGCGTGGAATGTACACACATTGGGCCGTACACTTAATATATTATATTAAGTATATTTATTTGTCTTCTTTTTATACTTATACAATACACATACCATTTGATTAGCCCACTGATATTGATGGCGGTTACCAACTTTATTAGAGGTACTTACTCCGTTCGTTAAGCTTCGCAACTCGCAAATATATTGCACGCTTATTTTTGCAATATACTTTCATTTATATAATGTCATTAGTGTACTACATGTGTCAATTTTTAACTAACTATATTTTGCTAAACAATGTGGTATATTGTAAAATTTTCTTTCGGGATCCTATTACTATTTTAAGCACCTCTTGTATACGTCAAGCATAGTTACGCGATATGACATTGGAAAGCAAAATACTAAATCTTCATACGACATTTCCTTTATTAATGCAACATACATCATAGTTATTTAAAGCACAGCGATCTTATCATGTTTAATATCAAGCTACAGTATCTATGTATAGACACTATCGCACCAAACAGAAGATCGAGCCATGACCCGTTGCGGAAACGTTAGCGATTAAATCTAGATCGAAGAATGATGGATGAACATGGCCTGTGTTTTGCGCCGAAGCTACAAAAATGTTTTGTTGCGGATCATTCAAACGGAATTTTGAGGTAGCTTCACCACAATATTTTATTTGTGTGAATTTATTTACCTTACATAAATGATTTTTTTCAACTATAATTAAATGAGTTAATTACATTATTATAAATCGTATTGTTGTATAA
>JAYEAL010000569.1:0-27306 GCA_036419045.1 Scirpophaga incertulas
TTTTTATTTTATTTAATCTGATATGGTTCTGTGAATTACTAGATGTTTTTACAGATGTGAATCAGTTTGTATGTTAATGTGGCTTCTTAAGCATTTATTTGGGCATAATGAGTTATATGTTTGCTTGATATTAACTGTAACTAAAGGTAACTTTAGTCAAGCTTAGATTAGCTTTGGTCAGCGTTAAGATGGGTGTACAATATTGGAGAAATCTCCAACTGTTTCGGATTACGGGTGTCATAAGTGCTATTTCAAGGTCATTTATATTTTGTAACCGTAACCAAGTGCCATTGTCCCATACAAGTATTCTTATCCTGAGTCGTGGGTACAATCACAAACATATAATCCCACAGGCACACACACCCAGACCAGAACAAACTTTTGAGGGTCATAAAAAATGTCGTAAATTGAATCCACGATCCGCGTAGTAACTGATCACTCAACCGCTTGGCAATCATGTCGTCAAATATATTTGAAATATACTTAATCTCGGGAAGGTGACAGCGAAAATGGGTCCTCAATTTATGGGAAGTACCTGGTACGTATCACCGAGGTATCACTTCAAAGGAATCCTTTTGATCTAATAGACTCACCAGGCCTTTCAATCAGGACAGAACACAAAAACGGGAAGATAGGTGCAATAAAGTCGTGAATATCATCTCCTCTATAGGGCAGCGCTGAACGTGTGATCAGCCCTGCATTCAAGCCGTAGAGCCATTATCGCCAAGGTTAAGGCTGAGTTTAGTCAGTTGGTCACGCTGGTCAGACCGCTCTGGCCAGCATGGAGTCTGTCATAAGCACCATCGCACTTGCCGCTGCGGTGGTATCCTGGGCATGTTTCCTACATTTCCTGATGATCCTCTAAAAAAAAACTCCTCATATTTGCCGCATAGTGACAGAATTAGGAAATTCAAAAAACCTGCCATGTTCCAAAACTAGCGTGTCACTGCCATTAAATTATCTATTTTATACCCCCACTTGAAAGATCATTATAATAATTTTTATTGCTCATAAACTGTGCTACGTTGTTTTGTCGGAAAACATGAATTCAGAAAGTCATTAGGAGTCATTTAAATTTAATCGGCTTTGCTTTGATGAAGCCGCCTTTTTTATTCGTACTATACTTGTTGATTTGATGACATTTTTCTTGGAAATTCTTCAGCTACTACAATCGGTGGTGATTCTCGTCTCTGGACTCTGGACTAAATAAGCTCTATGTAGAGATTAATGTTAGACTTATAAAAAGAAGTAGCATGTAAAATGCTAATTCGTGCAATCGCAAAATAATTAAAGTTTCAACTGACCCATTTTATCCCTCTCGCAAGGAGAGACTGACAAATTGAGAGCAAGGAGATTTTATTCGTAGTAGTTAAAGTTATGGGTTGCGTTCTGATCTGACTCTGGATCTGACTCTGGATATACCGCCCCGAAGTACCAACTTTTTTTCATATTCTTTTTCGGCTTATGCCGTCCGGTTGTGGAACTCTCTGCCGGAAGGTATTAGAAGAGTGCGAGCGCTGGAGTCCTTTAAGAATCAAGTCCGTGTTCACTTCCTGTCAAAGATTCCTTAACTTAAACTAGTTATAGCCTATGGTCCTAGGTTGCCTGGAAGAGATTGCTGTTTAGCAATAAGGCCGTCTTTTGTACATTTATTATTTTCTTTTTTTTTTGTGTGTGTGTAATTTATGTATACAATAAAGGGTTATGTTATTTTATGTAATGTAATGGACATGAAAGTAGATGGGCGTATGAGAAAAGGAAGACTGAAAGAAAGATGGATGGGCTGTGTGAATGTTGATATGTTGAAAAAGAAAGAAGTTGACACTCACCCCCAGTCTCGAAATGGCGCGTGATAGAGAAAAGTGGAAGAGGAAGAAATGCTGCGTCGATCTTAAATAAAATTGGGAACAGGGCAAGAGAAAAAAGAAGATGAGGAGAGGCCGAGGTATCCTCATGGTTACCATCGCAACCAACTGCCACGTGATTATGTCGACTCCACGCTAGCTAGAGCAGTCTGACCAGCGTGACTTACCGACTAAACTCAACCTTAGCCATGGCCCCAAGGGCCTTATGGCTTGGATGGATCTATCTAAAATGATGATAACATTTATTATTGCCGGAATAATCAAAGCTTGTCATATCTTCGTTATCTATCAATAACACAGTATATAAAATATTCATTTAAACTTGATGGAAATCGGCGAAGGAATTTTGCTATTTATAGTGTCAATCGTAATTAGAGAGCGTTGAATAATTAATATTGACTAATTATAGAAATAAGATTCCTAGCAGCAATTATAAAAAGGCCGCGAAACAGAAGCAAATAAATATGTTATGGTCATTAATGCAAAATATATAAATAAAACAAGTATTGTAGCAATAACAAAAATATTAAAAATAAAAGGAGTTCTTTGGACCTATCTCCATCTCTCCCTTTCTTAACAGAAACAAGACTTCGGAGCCGCCTACACACTATTCTCCTTGAATCAAAATTCAAGATTCCTCCTTCTGTCACACATCTCATATTTCTAATTGTATTCTTTCTTATGTGTTTCCTCCATCCTATAACATAGGTTCTTTCGAAGGAGACGTAAAAACCACCCCTTAAGCCGGCATGTGGCGAGCAACATCGTGTGTATTTAAGTTAGAAAAGTACTCGAAAAGACAGAATATTGAATTCGTGTACTCTGCAGGCCCCGTGGACCTCGGTTCAGATATGTAACTACGATGTAACTATTATAGAGCAATTAGGCTTTCTACAACCACACCATTGAATTTCTTCGCAGGTGTACGCATTTTGCTTGCTATGATTTCCTTCATCGTTAGATAAATGTACATGTGAAATTCGAACAACACATTGGTCCGAGTACAGGATGGCGCAATAGAACGTGCATTTATTAAGTATAGGTTAAAAAAATAAATACAAAAGGTATAGTTAAAATAAAATATGGGATGCTTAGAGTATTAAATGTAGTTTATTTTTAAAAAATAACATCGTCTAAATGACGGCCCTCTCCAAGACGGTATGCCTCTAAACGCGAACGCAGATTTGTGATCTCTTGTCAATAAATCTAGGGTGATAGCGGCCATTTCCCCACGGATATTTTCCTTTAGCTAACTGATGTTTCTCGGATTGTTCAGTAGACTTTATGTTTGAGGTATCCCCACAAAAAAAAGTCAGGAGGCTCCACGTCAGGGCTACGTGGGGGCCAAGGGATATCACCACATTTGGAAATTAGTCTTACAGTAAACATCTGTCTCACAACCGCCATATAGTCATTTGATGTGACAGATCGCTCCGTCTTGTTAAAGCCAAGTCTTCGTATTCGCTATTCTCGATCTCGCAAGTTCTGGAGACATATATCCCTGTACGTACATGACAGAATCGAACCCGGGCATTATCAATCATCCGATCGGTAAACTAGTGCCTATACCACAACGCCACTCACGACACCCTATAGGAATTACCTATCCAGACATACAAATACTGCCTAATCTAGACATACGCTAGATCAGCTTTGCATTTAGAGTCCTGTCAAGCAAATTTACATAGCAATTTGTTGGAGCTAGCATTTAGTATGCTAATTCTCGTGTTATCGTATCATTGCGCAATGAAATTTCATTGGTTCGTTTGCGTACATTATCATTGTTGATGTATTTGAAAATGTACACTTTTAAACGATACCTATATGGGATTTATTTTGAATAGAATTTCCAAAATGAGGTATATATTTTCCAGTTGTATACTTTTTTATGTTCTTCCTCGTCTCATGGCCAGATACCACATTACATCGAAACCCGGTCAGCTGATTTCACCAGATTTTCCCATGGTAAAGATGTCCTTCGGGTCTCATCAAAATTGTTTCAGTATTCTAAATAAATAAATTAGTATTCCTTACACTTACACCGATTAGCCTAGTCCAAAGTAAGCTCTATACGGTTTGTGTTATGGGATCTAGGGTAACGCATAGACAAACATACATTATACATGTATATTTAATTTTGGTAGAAATATATTATAATAATCATGACTAAGACAAATGGTCGCATTCATCACGCAAACATCTGCTCCTACCGGGACTCGAACCCGGTCAGAGATGGCGACACCTTGAAACCGGTATACTTCAAACAAAAAACAAAACTTTCACAACCTAATCCCCCCCCCCAACCTTAGGATAACAACTTTTGTAAACTTTGAATGTCGTATTTATTTATGTCTAATCAAAAGCCTATAATAAGATGACTAAGCACATATCATCATCATTATCACCACTCTACCCTATTTATATAAAAGTGATTAGGCCTTAGTCAATCAAGCTGGCTTAGTCAATTCTCACAAGGAGTAGGACCACCTTATTTTTTTTTAGAGGAAGGGGAGGGCTTCTCCGAACAGTACAAGTTGTGCCTACCAGCAACTCCTATATAGGAGAATCTAGAGAACATATTCACATGATGACATCTTTAACGAACAAACAGAATGGGTGAAAGAATAATAGTCCAAGCAGTTTACCTTCAGGCCTGTGGAACTGTGACTTCACTGACACTTGTGAATTGACCTTAAATCAACTTGTTACCGTTTCGCGAAAACATAGTATCATCTTCATAACAATCAACAGCTCATGTGTACGTTAATTATATAATTGCATAATAATCTATGCAAAGCACAAACCGTCGGCTTGTAACATCAGATTGCTAGATTATTTCACGGGACTAAGTCTTGCCGAGGTCAGCGATTTGTAATAATTGCATAATTTTATTCCGTTCGAGAGTTTAATTGTTGTAATCTCATAGCTCGGTGATGCGAGCTTTTGTTTATACGTTTTATTATGCATGTTGAATTTTTAATATTGTCAGTGTAAATAAAGTGTTCATGGCATCTATTAGGGTATTCTATTTCGTGTGTAAGTCGGGGCTGATATGCATCACTGCGACCTATTAAGATCTATTGTGACCAGCCTCCTATGTAGGTTCTATGTAGGCCCTACAGTAGCTCCCTTAACTGGGCACTGACCAAGAAAGATAGGATGTTCCCAGTTCGGATTGTGTTTTATTTCATCTGGGACAAGGATGTGTTTCCCCAAGTGTCTGTTTCTTTTGTGAATCAGCGGTTCACAGTAGCACAAGAGGTGAATTGGTGTTTCACGCTCTTGTTCGCAGACTCTGCATGTGTCAGTGTCCTTTAGTTTCATGTTTTGTAAAAGTGTCTATGCAACTTGCAGTGACCGGTCAAAGCCCTAACCATCACGCTGAAGTTACTCCTGTTAAGCTTTAATAGCTCGTCAGTGCGTTTGCGAGAGTATGGTTCGATTAGTGCTTTTGAGTGTGTCATCCCGGACGTACTGTGCCAGTCTGCTTTCGCCTCGTTAAGAAGGCGAGATTTTAGGTATTGCATGGCCAGGTTCTTCGAGATACCACAGATAGGCTCTGGGGCCGAACTGTATTCCTTGAGCCCCAGCCCTGGCTAGTTCATCGGCCTTCTCATTGCCGGTTATTCCAGAATGACCTGGCACCCATTTGAGAGTGATCTTGTTCTTTTCTCCCAGGTCATTGAGTTTTTTCACACAGTCTTTTACTAGCTTTGATTTAAGTGTCATATTGTTTATTGCTAGTAAAGCTGCCTGACTGTCTGAATTGATTACGATTTTTTGGTTTACGTAGTTTCGTTGGCGGTTCGCTTGTACACATTCAATTTATGGCACAGACCTCCGCCTGGAATATAGTGGCATACTTTCCCAGGTTTATGCTTTTGCTAACCCTGGTCTGCCCCCATATATGCCACATCCTACGTTAGCCCCCATTTTGGAGCCATCGGTGAACCACACCAGACACCCGTCATTTGAGGGATCTCTATGTCGGCCTTGCGCCCAGTCTTCCCTCTTGGAGATTTCCACAGTGAAATTCTTGTGGAAGCTAACTTCTGGAAGCAAGACGTCTGTCGTCATTGCAAGAAGTGGACATTCATCATCTCTTCTCATCATCTATTAGGGTAACATCTATACTTAACCTTGAACTAGAAAGAACCAGTAAGAGTCCTTTTTCCCTGTATTTTTACAGAGTCGTGAACTAGAAGCTGGCCTCAGATAAATAGTCTGAACAAGTTGGATTCAGACTATTATCAGGAATATACTTTACAATTATAATATTTGTAAGATTTCTAAATTATAATTAATCTTAGTATTTAAACACACAAATGTAAATACTAATCATAGATATTACTTAAACATAGTTAGTCTTAAGGAATAGTTAGAACATAGATATAGAAGAGGCTACGACTGTGGGGGACAAGACCATCTGTCCCCACAAAACGGAGAACAATACCTTTCTCCTGATCGACAAATAATAATAATAATAATAATAACGACACGGCACGTATTGTCCGGAGATTTCTCTGTCTGCAGCCCTAACCACCGGTTTGTTTGGGCCTTGCCTCGCTACCGGCGGCATACTAGGTTTAAGTTTTTTATAGTATTTATTTATTTTTTATATATCTATATTGTAAAAAACTTAAATTTAAGATTATTAATTAAATATATGAATAATAATAATAATGATCATTTTATTCTAACTCAAACAAAAAACACACATAATAGGAAACTTACAATTACTGAACAATATAAAAAAAAAATTAACAAAATAAAGAATTAACAATTAAATTATTAAAAAAACAACACAATTACAAATTTTCCTATAAATTTAAGGTTGGTCGTGTTAGAATGGGAGGCCAGTTCAGCATGAGCCAGATCATAAGATAGATCTGGCACTGGTTTTCAACTGCCACCACAGATAGTAATGACGTAAGATGTCATGCAAGTAATAATAACCAACTAACCAAGTCTTAGCTGTAAAATAGATCGAATAAATAAATATAAGAATTTTATAAAGAAATATAATAAATAAATATACCAATAACAAGAAACTTTAAATAAGAACATCTTATAATTCATACAAATACTATATAAAAGATAAATTTATATTAATATTACCTAGCTGCCGCTGCGCGTTTAGAAGGTGGTTTTTTAATCTTTCCTTAAAGACGTAATCCAAATCAATCAGTTCCAAATGATATGTTACTTGTAGAATATATAAGGTAATGTAAAAAAAAGACTACACAAACAAAAAAGAGTGCGGACCAAAGAGTCCGCAGAAAACCAAAAAGAGCAAAAAAAATATATTTTCATGCAGTGGTCGAGTAATACTCGATTCTCGGCTTCTAGGCAACGGGTCGCGGGTTCAATTCCCACACGGGACAGATATTTTGTATGACCTACAGATATTTGTTGCGGTCTGGTGTTTGTGCATGTGATATTTGCGTGGGGCGACATTTTTTTTGAAAAGAAAAATTTAACAAGTTCCAATTATATCTATAATGACTATTTCATATTACATATATATAGACTAGAGAGTTATTAAAATTAAACCAAAGCATTGTTATTATTCAAATAATGCTTAACAGTTAATACTGTTTTCATGAGGTATTTTTGAAAAGGAATTTAAATTTGTGTAAAGGCAAATCGGTAATACTTTGTGGAACTGTAAAAAGCTACATATAAAGCTAAATGCATTTGACTTTTTATTACATTAGATTTTTATTGTACCCATACATAGAATAATATAAGAACTATAACAAACTTTCTCAATGACCTGTGATTGAAATTTCGAATCACAGAACAAATTATTAGTATTATTATATTATCTAGTTCATAAGGGTTAGATTTGCACAGCATTGCTGCTGGAGGCCTTATCATGCCAAAACTTGTTCCTAATCAAGTTGTAACGACAAAACTAGCATTCATCTGAATTCCGGACAGAATGCCGACGTTCCCTCTGCTTTGATCCCATAAGTTGCCCAATAATCACAGCGCCATTAAGCAGGACAGCGTGGAATAGTAATCTTTGTTCCCCGGAGTTAATGAAACGGAAAATCGCTCCCCTAATTTATTCTAACCTAAAAAAATATAAATTACAAAGTAAAACGTTTGCAAATTATATCTTAATTATTCTTGGCCGGGTTCGTTTGGGGCGCAGTGTGTGAAGTTTTCAGTAGGCTAACTCATGGAAAGGTGACAAAGAAGATCTGTGTTGTATGGATCTTTTTCTTTTTTCAAGTATCATATCGCACTAATAATACAATAGTGTATCAACTCAAAATCGAACATTTTTCAGAATCAACAAAAAACTTATTACTCACTTCATGTAATAGTTGCGAATTGAATAACTGTCACATAATTTTTTTAATTTATCCTTATTCTGTTTTTGCACTAATCGAACGACGGTCTTGATCACGCGTGAGGAATCAAATTTTGCGTGTGTTTATAGTATTATGTCAAGTACGACGTTTTGAGTTGATACACTATTGTATTATTAGTGCGATATGTAGATCTATCCGATTCTCCTAGGGTAAAGGAAAACATCGTGAGGCTCTTCATACACCTACGAATAAATTTAAAGGTGTATGAAGAGCATGTTGATGATATGGTTATGAAGAGCATGTTGATGATATGGTTATGAATATGCATATGAGAAAGTTGTCAACCAATCCAGACTGGGCCACCGTGGTTGACTAAGGTTCAATCGCTCTAACATAGTTAGGGTAGGCCGGAGCAGCACGAGGCTATGTCGAACTCTCCGTCAGATGGTAAATGTGACCTACCAACTAAACCTCTACGGACCTCGTATCTGCACCGAAAAGTTATGGAGCCACGGGAACCGCCGTAGCAAGCCCCTCCCATTTTCCCTGAGCATCTTGTGGGAAGCAACGCAGGTGTTCATGCACGGCTCTCGTCACCGCAATTCCCCAGCACTACGTGTCACGGGGCTGCACAATTTTTAGGTACGGTTGGGTAAAAGATGTATTTTTTTATCGGACATCAATGGTATTAATTCGATTTTTAAATATCTTAAAGAAGATATAATTTTCCACGGTAAAAATAAACTATACCTTGCCCAGGTTTTTAACTGTTTCCGAATTGTGCTAATCCCATATAAGACTGACATAAGGACAGGGAGAGAGCGATAACGATAACTAAATATTTAGTAAAAAAACTGAAAGGCAGTGTGGCTTACACTTCTACTAACCGGTGACTTCTTTAAATTAATATTGATAAAAGAACTTAATAGGTTTATTAAAAAAATATTAATTTTAAATCATAGTCTAAAATAAAAAAAAACCATCTGGTTTTATGGAGACAGTCTTGAAAGATAAAGCAATGGTTTAAATAAAAAAGTTACAGTTAATAAACTGGGTTATTCACATCACACAACGAAGACAAATCCCACTGTTTTCTTACTGCTTCGTTACTACACTGTGCGAGGGGGCGTGCCAACCAAAAAATAAAAGAAATTATTTTCCACTGTCTTCAATAGAACGTTTTAATAAACCGTAATTATATTTATGCTGCAAATGAGATTTTAATAGATAAATTAATTTCATATCCCTCAAATTGTAATTATGCGAAAGTGGGTAAGTTGTTGAAACAAAATCTTTTTTCACTTTGGATGTATAACGTTTACCTTTACCTTTTCTTATTCAAATTTAGATTTTTGACAGGATATTTTTTTTACCTAACAGTGCAGCAATGGTAATAAATTTACATCCTTTAATAAAGTCTGCTGGCTCAATGTCACATTCATTTTGCAATTTGCACAGCAACTTTTAGCTAATGACATTGATTTTTTCAATCCAAAAACATAAGATGACGACTCCTTAACGATATATGTAGAGGACAAAACAACTCTTAATGGTTTTAGTTTAGATTCCGTCTTATTTTCCATTGATCGTTCGTCATCACGATAGGAAGAAAGCAACCAAAACGTTGACTTTATAAGCTATAGACATAGAGACTAGCAAAAGTATACATTTTGATCTGAAGTCTCTGACCATAGACACAATAAATAAAAAAATAACAAGTGATACATTAAAAAATATATGTGGATTAGTATTTTGAGTTGCTTATCTGGCGACGAAATTACAGTAAATATCCGAAAACCAGCAGAGGTAAACGTCCCAGTTTCGGTAAACTTTAAATCTCCATCCAAATAAAGACGAGGGTGAAAGGAGTTTTCACAACTAACCCTATAAAACTTGTCGTGCAAGCCCCGTGTCGTGCAGGAAACTTTTTCTATATGTAAACAAATAAATAATCTGAAGCTATAAAGCTACCTTTTACCCAAGTACCCCACTCGCTAACGTCTGCCCGCGCGCTGACGTGTGAGCACAGATAATAAATAAATACGCAGATAGGATCTTTTCCGCCTATCGCGTTACGCACAGTGGCGATAGATTTTTCTTACATGTGACGATCCGATCACGACTCATTGTGGTTTGTTATTGGAATTGGAATAGTTCGAATCGTTCAAATGGTGATCTTGTAATGCGTCGATTAATCGGTAATCGATTTGTTCTGTTTAAAGAAACTGTGTAAACTAAATTATGTCAATCACATATAAAGAACAATAGCTTGTTTCATTTAACAAATATGGAAACACGTATTTGATCAATATCTTAAGCTATGTTATTAGAAATCCAAATTGATAAATTTATTTATATTTTCCCCTTATTCAGCGATGGTTATTCAGTTATATATTTTTCATGAAAGTACACATCGTATCATATATTTATACTACGAAATGGTCCCTGTTAAGAGTGATGCAAAAATTATGTCAAGATTAACATGTAACATGTGACAGGTGCAGATTTTTTTTCTTTACGTATAAAAAGTTATGTAGCTCTTAAGTTTTTTGTGTCCTTAAATTTTATATTTGTTTAACGTTAATGAGACTCTTTAAGGGTCTATAATTTTGATTTGGATTTTCGATTATTTAGTTGTTGTGATAATTTTGATACCGACGGAACTAAAAAATAAACATTTACACAAAAACTTATACTGTTAACTTATTACGTCATTTCAAATTTAACACATTTGATACAATTTATACGTTATAAAAGCTTGTCGTGAGATTTAAGTACTCGTATTTACTTGCTGCCTATTAAAATTTTAGTTTTAAGTTAAAGTTTTGTTTAAAATTAAAGTTTTAGTGTAAAAGTTTATATTTTCTTTTTGCATTTAAATAAAAGCTTTGCTGTTAAAGAGATGTTTTACCTTATTGTATTATTACTTTTTAGATTTTCTAGTTATCCTTGGAAAGCTCTTTCATTTGATACCTATAATGTAGGAACGAATAAAAGAAAATTATCCGCCATTTTGAGTGTTCCGCCATATTGGATTTAGAGTAACTTCGTATTTTTTTTCTAGTTATCCTTGGAAAGCACTTTCATTTGATACTTATAATGTAGGAACGAATAAAAGAAAATTATCCGCCATTTTGAGTGTTCCGCCATATTGGATTAAGAGTAACGTCTTATTATTTTTCTACTTATTCTTGGCATGCACTTTTATTTGATACCCATATTGTACGAGTGCATTGAAAATATTTGGTTCGCCATCTTGGGTACGCCGCCATGTTGGAGTTAGAATGACGTCAGATAATTAATCATGCATTGTCATCCAAACTAAACGTATATACAAAATATCAGCTCAATCGGTTGAGGGCAAGTGCGTTAAAATTGAGTTGTGAGATTTGACCCAAACATACATACATACAAGTTAAATAAAATCTTGTAAAAATTAAATCAGTATTGATTCAAAAATACACTTTTGTTTTCATTGTGATAACGAGGCGATTTGTCGAATACCCTAGTTACAAAAATATTTTGTTTTAATAATCGTGCTTTGTAAAGAGTTCTTGAAGCATGGAAAAGTACCAGGTTATCATAATGTATGCCTCAGGCCGTATATTTTTGTTAATGGCATATTTTAGGGATTCTAGATGATTTTGGGCTTAGCTTATCTGTTGCGAAACCACAATGACACAAGCTGCTGTGCTTTATTTATTTATATACCATAATCTCGTAACATTTTTCCCGAGGGAGTAAAAACGTTTTTCTGACTTGTTAAAACATGTTCAGTATTTGTGGTTCATTTTATCTCTTTAGCCCACAATAAGTCATTTAGGACTTCGCGTCCTATTTATTTAGGGGAGTAAATATGGAATATATATTAAATTTTATAATAAATACAAATGTGCAACCCTGAGATTTCATTTGCCATTTCTGCATTGTTTTGATTCTAAATAGAAAATACTTAATTTGTGAGTGTTTTGTTTATTGTAGTGATTAGAGATAACATTACTACGAAGTAGAAATAAAAAAAGTGATGTCAAATCTGACATTTAAGGAACATAAGAATCTCCTTACAAAGGGTTTTTTTTTGGGGTAGTTACTTAGTGAAATAATTAAATAGTTTAGGATTTACGTAAAGTGTGTGTTTCTTTGTTATATCATCACTGAAGTAATTACATGTGGTTATTCAATATATACATAAAATAGACAAGATTTTGCTGTAATTTTTAAGTTAATTACTAAAATATAGTTTAATTGCTAAAACTGAACACTTCATGCCAATATTTATAGGTAATATTTCGTTAATATAGTTAAGTAACTATCCAGAATGTTATTGAATATATTTATATTTTTACAACGGCAATTTACCCTACTTTTTATAACATCGAGTATATTTATAAATAAAATAGTAGCTAATTTTAAATATTTAAACGTTTATCTTGGAAAGTAATGAAGTATTTCTTTTTATTTTCACATAATCCGATATTTTATTGTTGTATAAATTAAATAATATTAAACGAATATTTATTAAATATAAAAATGAATCGCAAAATGTGTTGGTAAGCTCATAACTCAACAACGCCTGGACCAATTTGGCCAATTCTTTTTTGTTAATGTTCGTTGAAGTTCAAGGAGGGTTTTTACAATGAGGAAAATTCGAATAATTATCGGAAATACCCTAAAAACAGCCCTCTTATGTTCCCATGCAAACGTTTTCTAACTAAAACGTACAGTCGAATTGAGCTTTATTGTTATTGTATAAAGTTCATATTGCAAGCACTCACTGTTGTCTAAGCAATGAAGGTGTGTTCCTAACATCAAAGAGTCAATTTGCGCTTTATTAACGCTACATATAGTTGAAATTCAATCATATCTATCAAAACAGTGTGCGTGCGTGCGTTGGAGCACAGAATACATCGTTGGAGTATTTAATGTCACGTTCCAAAATTGAATAGCCACAAAATGTAATAGGTCATTTAGACTTTTTTTGCGATTTGGTTGGCTATGCGACATTATCTATAAAATAATTAGGAACAAAAAACTGCCACTGTACAAATCTTTTTGACAAGACGAAGTCTGTCGGGTCCGCTAGTTTATTATATTATTATAAATAATATTTTCCAGAATATATTTATTTATAAATAAGTCCAGCCTAAATAGACATTCCATTAATTCCCAACAAGCCGGATTTTTGTGCACGCCTACGTCATTACAAATTATATGTCAAAAGTCCCCATCGATCCCGCTTGTGCGTTATTTTTTATTCGAGGTCAAAGGTCACTAATTTGCGTTTTTGCGTATATCTCTGAAACAACGACGGCTATCGAAAAATAGTTCAGACAAAGTTTGTAGATTGTAAATTTGTCTACAAAAATGATTAGTATTTATTAAAATTAGTATTTTGATATTAGCGTCGCGAACATCTTTATATATTGTAGGCTATGTATTATTTTTATGTATAATAATATATAATCTATATTAGGGATCAATTTACACTTATTACATAAATTATGTACCATAATAACTGCTTTAGTACCTAACTGTGTTGCAGTTATTAGCGCCCACTTCCGAGATTTTTGAAAAATACAAATAAAGACAATTGTAACAAGATCTCAAAAATATAAGATAGTATTAAAGTATGTGTGTGTGTGTGCGTGTGCGTGTGCATGTGTGTGTGCGTGAGTGATAGCTGTATTCGGTTTATATAAACTTAGGCTGAAATCAATTTCTCGGTGTCCTTATATGAGAGGGTCAACAACCATTTAGTGACCAATAACTTGCACTCACGATAAGTGCAGGAGTATATACTAAGAATTTTATTAAGGCTATTATAAATGCGAGGAGCAAGAAAGCAAAAATGTTGGCTTGAGAGAACAGTTCTGCACGTTTCCATGTGACAAACTAAATCAGTTCTCTATTATTGCATATATACTCTATATGTAAATAAACTGGTTAAAATTATAAATACATACATACATACACTCACGCCTTTTTCCCACGGGGGTAGGCAGAGATTACGTCTTTCCACTTGCTACGGTCTTTACATATCTCTTTCGCTTCATCTACTTTCATAACATTCCTCATACATGCTCGACGATTGCGGGTACTTCTGACCTGGCCTTTTTTGAGGACACTTTCGATTTGTTAAATATGTTCGCCTAGGTCTTCCTCGTCCCGTATCTCCACTCACTCCAGCTTCATAAATCATTTATAAATTAAATTATATTAAAATTATAAATTATAAAAACAAAGTTTTATTTAAAACTGCCAGCTATTTTGCTAACCACTGAATCACAATAACGTGGAATTAAAAACTTCCGCCAACGAGCACTTAGGTACTCACTAAGTGAATTCCAACCAATTTGACGCAAGCATTTGAACTAAAGATTTCTCCAGATCCCGAGCCAAGTTTGGTCAGACCACGTGATAATTTAATTGCCATGTATCGAATCCGTTTCAGACAGTTCTAGAGTTCAGTCTGGTATCTGGATTAAGGGAATCTTTGCGATTGAGATTGTTCGAATAGATATTATACCGTTTTAGATGTTAGCGAATTCGAATTGAAGGAATAGTATATAATTGTAGATTTTATTATATTGAAAAAATAAGCAGATGTTTTTTTAATAAAAAGTAATTAATAATAAATAAAATTCATTTTTGTCAGGCAATAGCTCGTATTAACATGAAGTATAGAGCAGAGTAATAATAATTTGTCATATAAAATACAGTCAATTAATAATAATAGCGATACAGTGTCAAGTGTTAAGGAATTATTATTATTAATAATAATAATTATTAATAATAATAAGTACGTAGGGAAGTGACGACCCCATCGCCCGCTGGTGGGGCATTTAATGCCCCATCAGTGCAGTCAGTCAGTCAGGGCAGCTTGTGGCGAGCTGTCGGTGAGTTGCGTCACCGAGGGTACCGATTTACTTCAGGGGGTGTACGCCACCCGCCTCTGTCTTGCCTTAATCAGCCGGACAGAGTGAAGTGAGAGCGAAGAGCAGATGCTCGAAGGGTGGAAGTGTAATAATGTCATAACGCCGACGGCGTCTCGAGCGCTGTCGCAGACACACCTCTCTACACTTTTAGCCGTCTGCACCAATGTTGCTCTCTTTGCACCAATATTGGTCTGCTTTTTTGGGGGGCTATTTAGTGAGCGACGAGTCACCACCTGCCATATTTAAAATCAATTAGTAGGCTTTGAGAAGGCAGGTGACCGGAGTCTCTCCCATAGTCCGGTTCTCATTACCAGCAAAATCTAAATGCAATAGTCCACAGGCTTTTTGACCACAAATGACAATAGTTTCTGTGCATATAACTGGGTAAGTCTTTAGCTGCATTTTTCATGGTGCAGATAGAGATTGGACCCAGTTGGTACACTCCACGCACACTTTCATTAAATTTTGCTTAAATGGCCTCTACGCGTTGGATCTGTATCCCCGTGTATGTCTTATAAAGGACCGTGTCTTATAAAGACGCGTGAATTAAGCTACAATAATAATAATAAGATAAATATTATTAGAGCGTCGGTGGCGCTGTGGTCTCGGCACTGGTCTGTGCGCCGCATAGAATCGGGAGGCCCGCGATCTAATCCCACCGTGTACCAATGTGTTTTTCGTTCCGAATTTCATATGTACATTTATCCGACGCTCCTACGGTGAAGGAAAACATCGTGAGGAAACCTGCGTACATCTGCGAAGCGATTCAAAGGTGTACGTAGTCAACCAACCCGCACTGGGCCAGCGTGGTTGACTAAGGCCTAATCGCCCTAACGTAGTTAGGGTAGGCTCGAGCCCCTCGGTGGGGACGTATATGAGCTGTGATGAAATATTATTAACATTTGTTATACATGGATAGCCCGATTAATATGCTTAATGTTTAGACATACAATTAGCAGATTTTGTTTGTAACTTCAAAGATGAAATGGCGATACAAACATTATGCTAAAATCAATGAATGTGTCCAATTTTTATACATACAACACATATTCCGTGGGTTCTCTTCGCTACAGGGTCAAAACCTCGTAATTTTATTTGGTCATAAAGACATCTTCGTAGTTAAATTATATTAACTTGATTTTTTTTTATATTTTAATAACCATACTTTAATTATTATAACACAGTTTTTTGATATTATAAGTATTAATGAAAGTATGTTGTTATGCTATGTAGCCAATGCTACATTTACTACTTTATGCTAAATTTTATATCAAGAAGAAATATTCGCTTCACTTGTGATTGACGAAAAACTACCAAAAAATTAATGTACCTACTAATTTACGATATTCTTGTGTTATATCAATTATATTTTATCAATGGAAAGTGCTCTATAGATTTTGATTCCTTTGCGCGTGTTAAAAAGCGGCATATTTTTTTAAATTGTTCCTAATAAATTAATCTCGCATGGCTCACCCGATAGCAACTGACAACAAGGTTGAAAATTATAAGATGGAAATTTCCGAGAATTCGTACGTTGTAATTGTGTTCGCGCTAGCTATAAAATTAAAGTTGTGCATCTCATAAACACATAATTCGCATCAGAGCATTTAAATTATGCAAAATTACACAAACATTAAAACAATTTATACGGAGAAATAGGTAAGGAAATACTTTAATATCTATTTCATAATCGTAGCACATCTCTTCCTTATAGCGAAGCGTAGTTTAGCGAGACAGAAATTCTGTTTGCAGTTAAGTTACGGAATCGTCGACCTTATGTGTACAGTAATAAGGTGTTGAAAATGTGTTTTCATATGGCAAGTGTTTAAAGGATCTGTAAAGACGTGACGTGCGATGCCAGTTTACGCGAGCAACGTATATTTTATTAAAATTTTCCATCTCTTCGGGCGGAGGCAAAGAATATATAGTTATGTAAACATTAATAAAACTGTATGTTGTTTTCGCTTCAAGCTTAATAAAATATATGGCCTTGATATTATCAAAAAAATTGTACGCATGCTTGAAATTGGGAAATGCATTGTGTTTACAAAAAATTCCACAAATTAGCATCGATTTGATTTTTCATAGATTTAATTTTTTTGTCAAGAATACTTTTTGTTTAGATTGAACATTGACGATTTTGAGAGACTCTTAGGCGAAGGATTTCGTATTCATGTCTGTTGTATGGAAGCCCCAATTAAATATTTATCTCCACACAATTTCCTGTTGTTTTATGTTTATTGTATTTTTTTTTAATTTTCAATTTGATGTTACTTTTTTTGATATAGAAACATCTCAGCCTAAATTACCAAAACATCAACTCGTTCAGTTGTTTTAATCTGTAAATAATTTTTCCCGTGTTAAAAGTTCTGTCATTCACCGTTGTTACAATTATTTTTCTGTATAATTGTAACTGCCACTGAATTTAAAAATCTAACTCATCATAATCTAAGTTGAATTAATCAAGTGTATATTATTATGAAATCTTCTTTTTCTTCTTCCTTCCTGCCCTTTTCCCACCTTAAGTAGGGTCGGCACAACATGTTTTCTTCTTCCATTCTCCTCTGTCATTCGTCAGCTCAACATCGACTTGCTTTACTCTCATATCTGAATTCACACATTCAATCCATCGCTTTCTTGGTCTACCTCTCATCCTGAAATATAAAACAATTTTACTATTAAAATAATTATGTTGATGTTAATTATAAATATTATACATATATTATGTATCTGTCAAACCCTAGCATGGTTCATGTCCTTCATGTAATAGAAACTAGATTTGACCCTCTACCTGCTTGAGGTAGGACCTTTAACTAGATACCATAGTTAAGAAATTTTAAGGTTGTGTTTTTAAGCGAGTAACGTTTCCAGATCACATCGTGATGCGAGGCTTATGGGCTGAATGTGTGATATCAATATATAATATAGATATATAATAGATAAACGTCAAAATGCTGTGGTTAGTTTCGGCCTCCCGTTTAAAGGGTTTGTTAGTGCAATTAAATGACAAAAAATTAACCACGATTTTCAATTAACTAATATAAAAAGTGGAAAACACAATTTCAAACATACCAAGACAACTTATGAAACTAATTGCAAGTTGTATTTATTCTGTAACCGAATACCTCAATGTCAAATAAATGCCAAGTTAATTATGCACTTTAATAAATATTAAAAATAAAATACATAAATACAATTTAATAAATAATACATTTTTTAGTACGCTAGTTGCGGCTGCTAATGAAACGCTTCTCATTTGCACGACTTGTTTACTGAGATACAATTTAAGGCTATTAATTTCAATTGGCAATATATTCAGATAATTAAGTAAAAATTGGTAAAATAGTCAAATAATTTAGTATTATTAAATACAATTAGCAATATATCCCAATAATTTAGGTCTATTAATACAATTGACAATATATCCAATTAATTTAATACTTTTATGTACAATTGGCAATATATCCAATTAATATAGTACTATTAATACAATTGACATTTTTTGGCAACGTCTCCAATAACAAAATCCCGTCACTAGGCAACAACCATGAGCAATCTTTTGAAATACATAAATAAGGCAACGGATACAACCATAGAGTTGATATGCACCGCCACAACTTTTTTATACACACTTAATGAAATATAACAATTAAATAAATAACAGTTATACAAATAAAATATAAGAGTATTAATACAAGGTAGTTGAACATTTCTGTTAAGACTATATTCTATTAACTTGCACTACCTGCTTACCTAAAAAACTCTTTTGTGCAAGTAATTCCCATGAACAAAATTACATTTCTGTATTTACATGATCAGCGACGCGTAAAGCCGCATTTACACCAAACTCATAGTGAATAATAGTGCTTACTAACTAATGAGAGATCTTAACACAGACGGTTTCAAATAGTTGCGGTCTGGAATACTACGTTTCGCAGCGAACTGTTCCAGAAATTAGTTTGTTAGGGATCGGCTACCTTAATGGCTGCATCCAGTTTTGATATAAATGTTTGTATTGCAAATTAAATCCTAACTACTGAATCAGTAGCGCTAATTGAACTAGTTATTCTGATATTTAGTTTGATAAAAGGACAATGCCCATTTTTGTATGGAGGCTTGCCCCACCTATAAATATCCATGTACAGAATTAATAGTAGGTGCATTTTAAGTGTGTTCGATCCTAGAATATGATGTAATTATTATTTTTTAAATTAAAGATGCAGTTTCGTAGATATTCAATAAAAAGTGGTTGTTTCTAACCTAACCACCGAATTGTCGATAAAATGATAGTTGGCAATAAAAATCGGCCATGCTTATACTATTGACAGTATCGACATTTTTAAAATAATTGATTCAGTTTGTTCTGTATCATCTACTAGCTGACCCGCGCCCACTTCGTTGGGCATAATATTATAATCCCCGGAGCGAGCACGAAAGCGAACTGAAATTAAACCCGAAGCCATCGCGCGCCGCCCGCTGATGATAATGATAATGAATGATGATGATGTGATGATGACACTCAACAATAATGTGGCTTTTATTGGTGAAAGAATTTTTAAAATAGATGATGATGATGATGATGATGATGATTGATGACACTCCGCAATAATGTGGCTTTCTATTGGTGAAAGAATTTTTTAAAAATCGTTGCAGTAGATCCCGGTTCTAATTTACTCTGAGTCCCGAGATTCCTTACAATTTAACAAATATTACAAATACACAAACTGTTAAACTTCTTTATAATATTAAAGTTAGATTATCGATCTTTGTCATCACTGGAGGTCGATTAAGGTATTGATATTCTAAAAATCAGAGATGACAACTAGATTTCGGTATTATCATTATTCTTATGCATTGTACTAGGCATAACGAGTCACCTGCGTGGGTTTGCCGTCCCATAACAGGCGCGTCCCCAGGTGGTGGATAGGGGAACGCCCCCCAGATATGGGGGGTACCGGCTTCGGCCGGCGCGAGCCAAAAACGGCGGGGAAGGGGCGAAGTCCCTCCTCTTTCATAAGAGGGGGTGGAGCTCTCGCTCTTTGGACCCTTCATGGGTCGTGGGATGGCCGGGTGCTACCCGCGGGCCGCTTCCATGCGGCCAGCCGCTTCAGGCGGAGGTGCTGAGGTCCCCCCTCTTTGCTGAGAGGGGGTCGGAGACCTCGCTACTTGGACCCGTTCAGGTCGTGGGATGGCCGAGTCCTACTCGGCGGCCGCCGTTCTGCCGGCGGCGTGACAGGTGACGCGTTCGCGTCTTGGTGCTCTCGCACCGTTTGTGGGGCCCCTCTCGGGGGGCAGTGGCCACCTTCGGGTGGCGCGGGACGGCGGACCTTCAAGGTCCGCGGCGCGGCGGGGTCGGCGGCCACGGGTGTGGCTGCGGATTAGGTCTTTGGACCCCCGTCGGGCAACCTGTGCGCTCCGGTCGGTGTCGTGGATCATGTCTCGCGGCCGATCGGAGTGTGTAGGGGCCCTGCCTTAACCGGCCGGGTCGAGTGGAGAAAGCCACGTTAAAAAACCGCAATTCCCTGCTGTTGGGGACCGCGGCAGCAGGGGGCCTTCGGGTGGTGGGCGGCGTACAGTCCACCAGCTAGCGCCAACCTGGGGTACCTCCCGACCCCCCAGTGTATATAGGGTTACCCGGGTGCAGGGGGCACCGCCCGGGTGGACTTTCTCATCCCCCATTCTCGTGGGATTCAAAATGAATGACATTATGAATACAAAAAATAAAACCGAGGCGAAGGAGATGAGTGCAGGTGAGGTACCTGCGGTGGAGAAGGTGGCGGAAGTTCCGGCGACGGCCTCGGCCGTAGCCGATGATCCCGCCAGCAGACGACGTGTCCGGTCCTTGCACCGGACGGAGGAGAGTGGGAGGTCGCGATCCCCTTCACGGGGGTCCACCTCAGGCCGCGGCGGGGACATCGCCCTGTCGTTCGCACGACCGGACACGCCGCGGCCAAGAGTGTCTGTTGCCAGGACGTCGGTGGCGGTGGTTGCGGGTGACGACTACAGCGATAGCTGTATGTCGGTCGCGACCACCGACAGCGAGGCGCCGCGGGCACGCAAGCGAAAATCGCTGCGGCCCCTAAGCGGTGCAAAGAAGAAGGGTAGGCGGGCAGATGGGGACGGGGACGTCCCCTCCAAGGAGGCAGCCGCGAAGGGCGAGGCCTCCGCCACGCCGGACATTGGAGCGGGCATGTTGGCGTGCCTGTCCGATGTGGAGAGGACGGTGGAGAGTGCAAGGAGCACTAAGGCGGAGGTGGTGGGCACGATAAGATCTGTGCTCACTACCCTCAAAGACGGGACAGCCGAACTGTGCGGGCGGGCGGAGAGGAGGGACCGGGAGACCTCCACCGTCGAGCAGCTTTCGGCACGCGTCCTGCTCCTGGCCGAGGAGGTGGCGTCCCTGCAGAGGGAGAACGAGGCTCTAAAAAAGAGCCTCCAGGCGGGGCCATCGGAGCCGTCCCCGGGGATCGCGGCTCCCCCTGCGGTGAACAGGCCGCCGAAGGGGAAGAAGGGTGGAGCATCAGGGGGCGGGCAGGAGAGGACACCCGCTCCCCTGAAGTCTCAGTCACCCCGGGAGGAACCGGCTGGGCCGGCCTGGGGCGAGCTCTCCTCCATAATGGAGAGAGAGTTCGCCCGATTTCAGGCCGACCTTATGCGCCGGTTCTTCCCAGAGATGGGAAGGCGACCCCCGCTGGCGCATGAGCGCCGCCAGGTGGAGGTAGCTCGCCCCGCACCGCCTGACGCGCCGGGCGGGAAGAGGAAGAAAAAGAGGGGGGGGAAGAAAAAAAAAGAAGAAGGCGACTCTCCCTCCTCTAAGACCCGTCACGGTGGCCCCGCCGACAGCTCCATCTGCGCCGGCGCTGGCGCCTGAGATCCCCGGGGTAACCACCTGGGCCACCGTGGCGAGACGCCAAAAGAAGGTTACCCCTGAGAAGGCCCCGGCCCCCAAAAAGGCCCAGGTCATCAAAGTGGTGGAGACCGGTCCCCGGAGGCTACCGAAACCGCCGGCCTGCGCGGCGGTGGTTGTTACGGTGCCTCCGGATTCGGGAACCACGTACGCCGCCGTGATGGGGACCGCCAAGTCCAAAGAATTAGCTTGGCGGCCCTAGGGATCACCGGCGGCGTGCGCACCAGAAGGGCGGCGACCGGGGCCCTCCTATTAGAAGTGCCGGGCCCGGAGAGCTCCGCCAAGGCTGATGTCCTGGCGGAGCGAATGAGGGAGGCTCTGGAAGGCACGGGCGCGAAAATTACGCGCCCGTGCAAGATGGCGGACGTGCGGGTGATGGACCTCGACGAGTCCATCGCCCAAGCTGATGTGGCAGCAGCCATATCCGCTGCCGGCGAGTGTTCCCCGGCCGACGTAAAGGTCGGGGAAATACGCGCCGGGCACGCCCGCCTGGGGACCGCCTGGGTCAGGTGTCCGCTCGCGGCCGTCAGGAAATTGACGGCGGGGCGGCTCCTGGTCGGGTGGTCCTCGGTCAAGGTGCAGGCACTCGAGGCACGCCCCCAGCAGTGCTTCGGGTGCCTCGAGAGGGGGCACGTTAGGGTTAATTGCCCTAACCGTCAGGTGGATCGGAGCACTCTGTGCTACCGGTGCGGAGAGCCGGGGCATATTGCCCGTCTCTGCACCGCGAGTGCTCCCTCCTGCCCGGTCTGCAAGGACCTGGGCAGACCGGCAGGCCACCGGGTGGGCAGCAGGAGATGCTGCCCACCCAAAAGAAAGGGGGGGGTCGCCCAACCTCCCGCCCCGGCCCCGGGGGCGAGCGTAGCGATGGACGTCCAATCTTAACATGGACGTCCAAAGCACAGGGTGCAGGGTGCTCCAGGGTAACCTCAATCACTGCCGCGCGGCGCAGGATCTTATGATCCAAACGCTCGCGGAGGGTGAGGTTGCCCTGGCGGTCGTCGCAGAGCCCTACTCTGTCCCGAACCACCCAAGGTGGTTTGGGGACGACCAGGGCTTGGTCGCCATTTATTGGGCGACCGACCGACCGCACTGCACCCTGCTCGCTACGGGGCCGGGTTACGTGGCCGTGGAATGGGGGTCCACGGCCACGATAGGCTGTTACATCTCCCCGAACTGCGGCCTCGCCGCATTCGAGGCATTTCTGGACGGGGTAGCGAACTGCGTTCGCTGTTGCGCTCCCCGTCCAGTCTTCGTCCTGGGTGATTTCAACGCCCACTCGCGAGAGTGGGGCGACACCCGGGACGACGTAAGAGGGGAGACACTCCTGGAGTGGGCGGCCGGACTGGACCTCCGGCTTTTAAACCGGGGGTCAGTCAGCACCTGCGTGCGGTGGCAGGGGGAGTCGATCGTCGACCTGTCATGGGCGACTCCCTCTGCGCACCGCATGGTGTCAGGTTGGAGGGTAGCGGCGGAGGTGGTTACACTCTCCGACCACCGGCACATCGTGTTCGACGTGTCGGTGGCCCACCGCCGCCCTTCCCGCACACTCCAGGAGGACAGCCGTCCGCGACGTTGGTCCATCAAGCGGCTGGACCGGGATGCGGCCCTAGCCGCTGCCCACGTCGCGGACTGGGCGGAGGAGGCACGGATTTCGCCCGACCTCGATGTGCATGCGCGGGCTGCCTGGCTCCGGGGCACGATGACGTCGATCTGCGACGTCTCCATGCCCCGAGTCAGGCCGCCCCGGCGGCGCTCTGCGTACTGGTGGAACGAGGAGATCGCGCGGCTACGGGTTGTTGTAGTAGCCGCGCGCCGCCAGTACCTCAGAGCCCGTCGAAGACGGCAAGCCTCAGTCGACGGAGTCCTGAGCGCCAGAAGCGCGTACGGAGCCGCGGTCAAGGCGCTCGGCGTCGCCATCGCCGACGCCAAGGCGCGGTCCTGGCGCGAGCTGCTGGGGGGACTGGAGAGGGACCCATGGGGGCGCCCGTACCGGATGGTACTGGGCAAGCTCCGACCGTGGGTCCCTCCGCTGACGGAGACCCTGGACCCTCTCGTCGTGGGAAGAGCGGTGGATACGCTCTTCCCGAGGGTCCAGGACAGTCCCCCCGCCGCCCCGTCGCCCGGCCCTTGGTCGGACGACCTCCGGGTGACGGAGAGCGAGCTCGCCGGGGCCGTTTCGCGGCTCTCTGCGCGCAACACTGCCCCGGGACCGGACGGGGTCCCGGGAAAGGTGCTAGCGCTGGCGCTCAGGGCGTTCGGAGCACGGTGAGGCAGCTCTTCACGAGCTGTCTCCGCGAGGGCGTGTTTCCCGTCGACTGGAAGTCGGCCAGGTTGGTGCTCCTCAGGAAGGAGGGAAGGACCGGCGACGTTCCATCTTCGTTTCGTCCGATCTGCTTGCTGAACGAGGCGGGGAAACTCTTCGAGAGGGTTATCTCCGCTCGTATCAGCGAGCACCTGTCGCGCGCGGGTCCCGACCTATCGGACTGCCAATTTGGATTCCGGCGGGGACGATCAACGCTGGACGCTGTCCAGCGTGTTCGTTCCCTGTCGGAGTCCGCAGTCCGATCGGGGGGGTGGCATTGGCGGTGTCGTTAGACATCGTCAACGCCTTCGGTACCCTCCCCTGGCAGGCCATTAGGGAGGCGCTCGTATACCACGAGCTGCCTCCCTACCTGCGGGCCGTGGTCGGGGACTATCTGCGCGACAGGACGATCGGCGTGATGGGACGGGACGGGATGGAAACGTCGAGGAGGGTCGAATGCGGCGTTCCGCAGGGGTCGGTGTTGGGACCCCTGCTATGGAACCTCGCATACGACGCGGTCCTTCGCACCAGCCTTCCTCGCGGCGTGAGTGTCGTCTGCTACGCTGACGACACTCTCGTCGTGACGACTGGGGCCGACTTCGGGCCGGTGCTCAGGCTTGCCGAGCTTGGGGTGGCATGTGTCGTGCGGGCGATCCGCCAGCTGGGTTTACAAATAGCGCCTCACAAAACCGAGGCGCTATGGTTCCACGGCCTTCCGAGGCGCCGGGAACCACCCAGTTGCCGGATCCGGGTGGGTGACGCGGTGGTCCCGGTGGGGCCGTACATAAAGTACCTGGGCCTCACCCTGGACCGCCGCTGGAGCTTCGAGGAGCATTTCGTGCGGTTGGTCCCCCGAGCCAAAAGGGTGGCGGGCGCATTGCATCGCCTGCTGCCCAATCTCGGGGGACCGAGGGATGGAGTCCGCCGCCTGTACGAGGGCGTCGTGCGATCCGTGGCCATGTATGGGGCTCCCGTGTGGTCGCAAGACTGCGCGAGGTCCCCCCGCTGCAGAGCTCTGCTACGGAGCCTGCAGCGGATAATGGCCATACGGATCGTACGAGGCTACCGTACAATCTCGTACGAGGCGGCGACAGTTCTGGGACGCTCCCCCCCATTCGACATCCTGGCCGACATGTACGCGGCGACGTATGCGTCGCGGCGTGTCGAGGGGGGGCGATGGGGGGAGCGCCCTGGAACCCGCGCACGAAGTGCCTAAGCGGGAGTGGCACCGACGGATTGTGGCGGCCTGGCGTGCGCAGCTCGAATTACGGATCTGCGCGCGCCAGCGGGCCGTCGGTGCCGTACTCCCGCACCTCGAAGCTTGGCTCAACGGGAAGGAGGAGGTCACCTACCGATTGACTCAGATACTCACCGGGCACGGCTGCTTCGGTGAGTATCTGTGTCGAATAGGACGGGAGGGATCGACACATTGTCACCACTGCGCATCCGACCTCGACTCGGCCCAGCACACGCTGGCGGAGTGCCCCGCGTGGGCCTCCGAGCGCCGAGTCTTGGTCGCAGAGATCGGGCGAGATCTGTCTCCGCCGGCATTGATTGCGGCAATGCTGGCGGACGAGGGAGGTTGGAGGGCTGTGGCCTCCTTCTGTGAAGCAGTAATGCTCCAGAAGGAGGCCGCCGAGCGGGGTCGGGAGATGGCCGATCCCGCTCGAAGGAGGCGGCGCCGGGCTCGGTAGCACAGCTGCGGCGCCGCCGCGGGTCGCCGGCGGGCGCGAGGAAGTCGCGACCGCTACGGCGACCCGGGATGGACCACGCCCCTTCCGTGGCCGGGGGGCGTCGTCGGTGGAGGGGACCGGGGGAGGTGGTAGCTTCCCCCGAGGAGGGCTCCCCTCTAGAAGGGAAGCGGAGGCTGGGGGTTCCTGGAAGTGGCCTTTGTGTTCCGGGGGCTCCCTACATGCCTGAGGAAGGCCATCCCTGAGGTTTTTAGTGGGTAGGCCTCCCCCTTCTGGGGAGGAGAGCCCCACATAACCCCGGCTCGCCACAGCCGGGGTATGCAATTTAATGCATTTTCCTCAGGGGAACAAAAAAAAAAAAAAAAAAAAAGGCATAACAGTCAATTTTTTGAGATTTATTATTTACCCAATGTAGTGTTAGTGCTAGCGATCCAATTGATACCTACTACAGAAGTTTAGATAATTGTTTAGATGAATACTGTTTTAATTAGCGTTAATATTTGACAATTTAATAAAGTATTAAAAATATTACAATAATATTTTTTTGTAATAATACCAAAAATAATTTTTAAAATAATTGAAATTATTAACAAAACGAAACAAACGTCATCATTTGTACAGGAAATGCATATACATCTTAATTATATTCGTACTTAGTCCGAGATAACTAAGGTAGTACTTGCCTTTCCACACTCTGTGCACGCGAATTTCAAAGTAAAAAGCAGAAAAATAAAACACCACCTGGCAACATTAAATTTCAATGTCAATTTTTTTTTCGCGCTCGCCCGCGTTTGTTCCTTGTCGGATTTTAAGTGAATTTTAATTTGTAATTTAAGTGTTTTTTCTGTTTAAATTGCTATTATTATGCCTAAACGTAAGTCTGATGAGTCGCAAGAAAGAATTAACAAGAAACTTCGAAAATTGGAGAAGAAATTGCAAAATATAAAACTAAGTTGCATCAGCCGGAAGTTTGTAAGTACCTACCTTCTATGAATTGAATTCACCTTTTAATTTTATGAAGCTTACAAGTTAAAACACTAATCCTTGTTTGATCGTCATGAAATACTTATGAGGCTATGACGTTGAAATTGGCAAAATAATTTAACGTAACCTATGCATATGCATGCATTATCGCGTTGCGATTATGCAAACCTCCCGTTGGGTGGAACATAAATGTTTGTTTCTGATAATTATGCATCCTCGTTTTACCACTTCTTCTCGCTGGGAAGATGTACCTATGTATACATACCGATTGGGTTTCAAAATATTCTCAAAAGGCCCTT
>JAYEAL010000409.1:0-26267 GCA_036419045.1 Scirpophaga incertulas
TAACATTTTTAGATAGAGGCAAGTATGCCATTTAAGTTACATAAATTACAAGTTTATTTTTTAAAAAATTACATCAGGTAAATGGCCTCCGTTTACATCAATACATTCTTGCAAACGCTTCTGGAAGTTGGCGTACACGCGCCTCCGCAGGTCCCCATCGATAGCTGCAACTTCGTCAACAATGGCTTGCTTGAGTTCTTGAAGATTCAGCAGGATGGAGCATCAGCCCACACCGCTCGAATTAAGTATGGCCGTAGTTCAACAAATGTTTGGAACCGGTCATCTCTCGTTTTGGTGAAATAACTTGGCCAGCTCGATCACCCGACCTGAGTGTGCCAGACTTTTTTTTATGGGGGCTCTTGAAGAGCGTGTGTTCCAGAGGCGCATCATGAATCTTCAAGAACTCAAGCAAGCCATTGTTGACGAAGTTGCAGCTATCGATGGGGACCTGCGGAGGCGCGTGTACGCCAACTTCCAGAAGCGTTTGCAAGAATGTATTGATGTAAACGGAGGCCATTTACCTGAATGTAATTTTAAAAAAAATAAACTTGTAATTTATGTAACTTAAATGGCATACTTGCCTCTATCTAAAAATGTTATTTTTTTTTTATTTCCTTGCTCCCGCTTATAGTGTATGCTTGTTTGAAATGTGTCAGCCGGCTCTGGGCCACCCAGTATTATACTTATATACCTATTATATACCTTATATATTATATATTATTATAAAACCAATAGGGGTTAGCCGTGATAGGATCCATAGAGAACTATTATTTAATTATAAAACTTGAGATCTTAAATATAATGAATGTATAACAAAAACTTAACATTCTGTCACTGTGTTTATCCTTAAGCCCGGAGCTCAAAATAGAATGTAAAAGAAAGAATAAATCTCTCTTTGTGGGTTTGTGTGTCCTCTAGAAGAGACATCCTTAGTTGGTAATTAATTTTACATTCTAATAGCAAATGAAGAAGGTCCTCCTCCCGATGGCACACCGTACAATTAGGACTATTCGGTCTATTTACTCGTAGTTATTTTAGGAGATTATCGATTGAAAGTAGCCGCTATTGTTGAACATTTGTGAGAAAGGAGACTTTACTGGGATGGTCACGTGTTAAGAAGAGGGACTGATCATGTTAACTAGAAAAATTAATGGAGATGAAAGTGAAGGGGCGTGGGAAAAGAAAGACCGAAGAAACGATGGATGGTCCGTGTCAATATTGATATGTTGAAGAAGTGAGTGTCGAAATGGCGAGTGATAGAGAAAATTGGTAAAAGGGCCAGATAAGGAGAAGGGAGGAAGATTATCGACTAATGACAATAATAACATTAATTCAATTTAATTGAATTTATTTATCGCATAATCCAACAATCATAACAAACGGTGGTAAATAATAGGTCTTTACCTATGAAATTGCCGTTCTGCAGTACTGGCCATTTCAAATCAAAATAGTTTTTGTTAGGCTAAGAATTCTAATTTCAAATTAATTTTGTTTTAAAAACATGGGATTCTTTTTCCAAAAGTAGTCATTTATTTATTGATTAGTGTTACATTTTCATCGCATTTCAATCTGTTTCGCCATCATGGATACTTTAAAAATTCGAGTAATTATGGAATATGAGTTCCGTCGTGGCAGCAACGCGGCACAAGCGGCACGCAACATCAACGACGTTTACGGAGCTAACACTACAAACCAACGCACCACCTGTTATTGGTATCTCTCTTCCGTTCTGGGAATTTCGACTTGAAAAAATAAACCTCGCGGTCGTCCGAAGACTTTGGTTGACAATGACGAATTAAAGGCGATTGTGGAAGCTGATGATACACAATCTACGGCTGAATTAGCAGCAGCTTTCGACGTTAGTCAAAACAATATTGGTCCATTGCGTCAAATTGGCAAGGTAAAAAAACTTGACAAATGGGTGCCCCACGAACTCAAATGATCGCCAGCGCGAAGTACGCGTCGAGACGTGCCTTGCACTGCTCAACAGACACACAAATGAAGAAATTTTGAACCGCATTGTTACCCTGCGATGAAAAATGGATTCTGTTGATAACCGCAAGCGCTTAGCAAGGTGGTTGGATCCTGGTTCAGCACCTAAGCAATGCCCTAAACGAAAACTTACCCCTAGAAAAGTGATGGTCACTGTTTGGTGGTCTAGCGCCGGTGTGATTCATCACAGCTTCTTTGCCGAATGGGATGAGCATTACTGCAGATGTATACTGTGAAGAATTGAACACAATGATGGAGAAGCTGGCACATTTCCAACCAGCATTGGTCAATCGCTCTTCTCCACTGCTCCTGCACGACAACGCGCGAACCTCATACTGCACAAAAGACGGTTTCCAAGTTGCAAGACCTGAGGTTGGAAGTTCTCCGTCATCCACCCTACTCACCAGACCTTGCGCCTACAGACTACCACTTTTTCCAGAATTTGGATAACTTCTTGGCGGGAAAAAAATTCAATACCCGAGAGGCAGTACAAAATGCCTTTGAAGAATTTGTTGCTTCCCGTCCAGCTGATTTCTTTATGAAGGGCATCAATAAACTGCCGCTACGTTGGCAAAGATGCATTGATTGCATGGGTGATTACTTCGATTAATACAAATAAAAAATACATGAAAAAAATCGTTTAAATTTTTTCATGGAAAACGGCAATTTCATAGGTAAAGACCTAATATAATATATTTTAATTACTTGTGATGATGATGACATTGCAATGTTTGTATTATTGTCAATTATAAAGTACTAGCCTTCCGCCCGCGGCTTCGCCCGCGTTATATTCGAATTTCCCACAGGAAGGATATGTTTTCCGTCGGTAAAATTATCTTATGTCCTTTCTCGGGCTTAAGACTATCTGTGTACCAAACTTCATTTAAATCGGTTCAGTAGTTTTAACAATATTTCCATACAACCTTTTTTGCATGAAAAATGAAAAAGTAGCCTATGTCTTTTCTCAGGCTCTAGACTATCTGTGTACAAAATTTCATTTAATTCGGTTCAGTAGTTTTGGCGTGAAAGCGGAACAGACATACAGACAGAGTTACTTTCGCATTTATAATATTAGTATGGATTACATATCATTTGTCAACAATATTGAGAATCTATATACATAATGAATGTCAAAGTACTTGTTAAATATCTTTTTAAATATTAAAAATAAATAAAATTGTAAATTATATTTTTATTGATTTATCATTTAAAAATTCATTTAAATTATAAATATAAAATATTTGTTACACTTACCAATTAGCATAGCCCAAACTAAGCTCTGTAAGGATTGTGCTATGGGATCTAGGGCAACGGATAGACATACATATATAATTATAAAAACATTTTTTTATAGAAATAGATATCAACAACCATGACTAGGGTGCAAATGCTCGCATTCATCAGATACACATCTGCCCCCACCGGGACTCGAACCCGGGACCTCAGAGATGGCGACACCTTGAAGCCGGTGTACTATCACTCGACTATGGAGGTCGACGTAATTATTATATCTTTTAGAAAGAAGGTTATTTTTAGATATAACTAAAAATACGTGTAATTAACTGAATAGTAATTTAGAAGTCTTCATTTATACCCATCAAAGTTACGTACAATACAATATAATTAAGATTTTGAAATAGGATATGACGTTTCAAATAAATCAAATTAATTGCCAGTAATTCGTTTGCAGTCGACAATAAATCCACGTTGCTATGTTATATGGTTATCTACCAATGCAGTCAGCCACATTAATTTACCGTTAAAGAATGTTTTGCTAACTGCTAATACAAATATCTAGATGTATGTATCTATAGCATTGTTATAAATTACTTACTATTAATTATATATTTTTTTTGGGGGGGAAATGTGACCTTACACCATGACACCTGTCCGGTCATAGAGGACCGGCCTACCCACTAAAACCCCCCCCGAGTTCTTTAGGCCCATACGGGGCACATGGCGGGGTGCGCTTTCGCGATTCGACCGCCATAATCGATTCTTAATATAGCGATTATATAAATTAATCGATTTTCATAAATAACACCGTCTATGTGTCGAATGCAAAAAACTCTAAGTAAGGGGGCGTTCAAGTATTACGTAACGCAATTTGGGGGGGGGGGGGTCTCGGTAAAATGTTACGATGCGTTATAGGGACAGGAGCGAGTCTTTCTTACAACACCGTAAGTAACATTGTTTCTTTTTGTAATACAAATTAGCAACCCTTTTCGTTTACGTTTTACGGGGAATCCCTCGATTGTATTAGTCTGGTCGTCATTTTTAATTTTTTCACGCAAGTTGTTTAACGTTACGGTGCGTTACAGGGGGGGGGGGTCAAACATCTTCAACAATTGCGTTACGTAATACTTGAACACTCCCTAAGTTTAAAAATATGTATATGCCATCTGTCGTTATATACATATGTGTTAACCTGTAGTACAAGCTTATGTATTCTAATGTCAATGGAACGACAAATGTTTCTAATACAAATGATATTTGGTTTCATTATTCCTTACCTTGAAAGTTTAAAAGAACATTTGCTTTTATTTTTAGTTTTAAATTTGTTATTTGATAATCCATAATATTTCACTTGATTTTTAATCTGAATAATTATCAATAAAAATCTCTTAGGTTTATTTTTGGATTATGAAAAGCATGCACGATTTCAAACAACAGAAGAAATAGCTTTCAAATCAATATCTCGTTTTTTTTAAAATCGATTATTGATAAATTAATTAATATTGAATAAAGTAAAATCGATTATTATTAAATCGATTCTTTTCCATTAATCTCACATCTCTAATTCACAGGCCGAGGAGAGAACAAAAAAGCTCTACAACCTCAGATTAGAATGTCATTTGACAGTTTTCATTTAATTTGGCATTTCAGATATTATACAAGCAAGAACATTGTGATGTAAGCACATAATATCTATTTTGTTAAATTAAAGTATATACACTCGGCGTCAAAAAAAAATCGCACCTCCGAGAAAATCACGTTCAAATGTCGTTAACTCTTGATATGCACATGCAGTCGTATTAATTATAATTTTATTTAAAAGGTTATTTGATTAGCTTAAAAAAAAACATTATTTTTCATTATCAAATAAAACCTAATGCAACAAATAAAGTGCCACAAAAATTCTAAGGAAATTTTGATGGTCGGGAGAGTCGCCAGTTGCGCTACCTTTGTGGGTATAAAAGGGTCAACACGGGGTCAAACACCGATGATAAGAGACATTTCCCCTCATCACGCGAGGCCACCAGAAGGCAGAAAACGGGCCCTGCCTCGAGATCTAATCATGCAATCGATATCATAACTTACAGAGATTACGTAATAAAATTCAAGACTACCCACATTAGAAAAACCAGGATGGAGATACCCACAGGCTATATGCCTAACCCAAGGACCCACCCTGTGTAACGGGTGGCGTATGACACTACCGAAGAGGACCCATATGTCCTGACCGGTTACCCAGCCCTAATACTAGGGTTGAGAAGAAGTTCCGCGAGAAAAAATGTGGGTCATTCGCTATAAAACCGTTGAAGAGGACACACGCACTGATTTTACTGAAGAAAGAACATCTGGAAAATGGATACTACAGCTGATGAGGCCGCTCAAGTGGTTGCACTACTGCAAACAGGGGTGCGGCAGGTTGATGTCGCCCGGCAACTGAATCTGAGCCGTTTTTCGGTTAGAAGAGTCTACCAGCGCTTTTTAGAGACCGGTGGCTATATCAGGCGACATGGGTCCGGTAGACGTCGCTGCACTTCAGAAAGAGACGACCGGTTCGTTGTGTCGTACTCTTTGAGAATCGCTTCTCAAACGCTGTCCAGCTGCAACAGGAGCTCCAGGCAGTTCGCAGACGCACCGTAAGTGTCTCCACGGTTAGAAGAAGACTGAAGGAGAAGAATATAGCAGCTCGTAGAGCTGCTACAGGTCCAAAATTGACTGCAGCGCACCGGCGAGCCCTAACACTATCCTCTACATAAGGCTTAGGAATTTTTGAATAAGATTTTTAAAAGGTGCGATTTTTTTGACGCCGAGTGTATGTTAGGTAGAAATAAATATGTTACTGTACGTACTGAATTCCATTAACAACTACACGAGTACAATAACTAACCACAATTACATTTCTCTTCCCAACTTTATAGAGGAGATAAATGAGAACCCTGATTGAATCCACGACTATAAAAAGAATACAATGTCTGTTAAATAAAGTGTATAATGTTAATTGAGTTGAGATTTATTTGTGTATTATTTTACAATCGAATGACAGATGTGCTTGATTTTGCTCAGTATTATTTTTATGTATTATTGTAAGTGTTTGTGTATCAGATAGTAAATGAATAAAATTGACCCTGGGCTTCTCGCTTCGAAGAGCATTGATGAGACCACAATGTCACCGAACCTCAAAATTAATTTCTCATAACATAATATATAGCATCAAATATTATATGACTTTCTCACAGGATTATGCAGGTTGCTTAAAGATGGTGAATATGAATTTCGGAAACAATAGTACATTATGGTACAAGTGTGTAATGTTGGTGATTACCGCTGAGGCGCATTGAGGCCCGAGTCGTCAGGCGAGGGTCTTAAGGAGCCGAGGACGGTAATCATCAGTACACACGTGTATCATACAACGTTTTTCAACCCACTTCTGAATAAAATAATACTTAAATAAAAAACCATTTTTCCTTTGAGTTTTCTGGTAGTAAACTTTCCATAACGTTCTGGGCTTCACATCTTATATCGGGCGGTGTACAACATAAATCATTTTCTTCATAAATTGTATTTGCAGACATCTTAATTAATAACTAACTAAATAAAGGAGAAAACGAGACGAGTTGTGAAAAATGTTTCGTAATGGCGGGAAAAATTAATCAGTTTTCCTATGCGCGCGCATCGGCCATAGACTAATAAATTTCGTAATGGCGGGAAAAATTAATTAGTTTTCCTATGCGCACGCATCGGCCATAGACTAAAAAATGAGGTTTCTTTTTTTTTGGGCTTTTCGCGGATAGCTCTTTAACGCAAATGTAAGCGTAACTCAATAATAATATTAAAAAAAACTATTACTGACTCGTGAGTAATAGTAATGAAAAAGTCACAGTTTGATTATAGGTGTCATTATGTGCCTAATTGCCATGGGATTAGAGCCACTTTATGGAAGTGTGTTGAAAAAGAAAATATGGCTGATTTGAAGATGGTTGATTAGAAGGCCATTGTCAAAACAACAGCGTTGAACGTCAAGAGCCAACTTAATATAACCCTTCATTTCAAAATGGTTATACAAGTTATATTAACTAATTTGCCACATTTAACTAATATTGACGTTATCACGAACTACATTTTGTTTTCATGAAAAAATCTCTTCACTGGTGTAGCTCTAAAACATTTAAAACGTAAGCACTGTCAAAACAGGTTTGCAATTAATTAGCTAATCAGAGTACGTAAATATAGTTGATTTATTACTTCTTTGAAGCCGGTATATACAACACTAATAAGCATGGTCTTCTTCTGCGATGAATGTGTAATTATTTTCGTAGATAATAAATCTATTCCGAGTCATCAATATTTATATAGGAAAGCACGCGATGCATACATGATGTATGATCAGTAGAGATCGGATCATCGGATGCATATTTACCTAAAGTTAATTTTTGGCTCACAAATTATGGAAGCGGCTTTTTAAAATACATTTTGTTAAATAAAAATCCCGGGAAATACGGGACTGCAAATTTAACGTAGTGATATTGTTTGAAAATTACTAAATTAGCACGTGGTATTTATTTTCAAAAGTATTGAAAGTAAATTGTATCTTGAAATTATATGCTATAAAGTTTTGTATGTACTTATTGTTTTATTTAACACTCGACTTTCTTCCTCTAAAACTCTATATACCTACTCACAAATCACACGGGGAACTGAAACTAACCTTCACGTAACGTCGTTTTTAAGCTCATATTACCGACTAGTTTTGCATTACCAAAATGTTCTACAACACCCGAAATTCCGGGATTGTTATTTATGGAAATAAAATAAAAGACAGTTCCATACTTTGTCAAAAACTAAATTAGGTAAATAAATAAACATCCGGCTATCCAATTCCGCAATCCCGGGATTTTTATTTAACAAAACAATAAAAAGCCGTTTCCATACTTTGTCTTAAACTAACTTTAGGTAAATATGCATCGATTATCCGACCTCTAATGATCAGCCACGCAAATACTTCTGGTGAATAGACAAATTAATAGTTTACACTACTATTAAGTAAAGGGTAACGTAGTTTTTTACTCAATAAGATGTGTTCTTTCTAAGCATGAAATCATCTATAAATAATGGGACAATTAACATACCTATAAATATTATATGCTTAATGAAAAAAAAATAATAATTGATCTCACTGATGCACGCATCTAAAAGTTAATAAGATAAACACAATAATCGTTCTAGATTGTAAAGACAAATAATATTTAGATAAATTTTTGACAAACTGTCATTTGACAAATTAAATTTAATTTGGCATTTCAGATATACAAACAAAGAAAGATCTTACAACATTGTGATGTAAAACAGATATTATCTGTTTTGTTTAATTAAAGTATATAAATCATCAATACATAGTATAAAACAAAGTCGCTTTCGCTGTATGTCCGTATGTATGCTTAGATCTTTAAAACTACGCAACGGATTTTGACGCGGTTTTTTTAATAGATAGAGTGATTCTTAAGGAAGGTTTGTATGTATAATAAATGCATAATATAGTAGAGAAACACTGATAAATTTAAAGGTTTCTAATGTGATGTCGTAAATAAGCACGTTTTTTTGCGCTTATATTGCAAACGCTGGCTGAACCCTACGAGATAGACCAAAATAATGTACTACAGTATTGTACAACTTACAAAAATCCACAAAAAAGTCCGCGATGGTATATGTCTATCTTTTAGGGATAACCCACCATAACCATTTTTTCACTGCACCCGTGCGAAGCCGGGGTGGGTCGCTAGTAAATAATAAATATTCCTTACACTCACACCAATTAGCCTAGCCCAAACTAAGCTCTATAAGGCTTGTGCTATGGGATCTAGGGTAACGGATAGACATACGTATATTATACATATATAAATATTTTTTACTTCAAGAGATCAACTTTTAGAAAAAGTTGACGACGTATTTTCCCGTTAGGGGGCTATGAAGTTTCGGTAAAAAAGTTTAAGTTTCGGTATATCTATTCAATAGTTTTGCATTTTTCATGCGCTATTGGGTTACAGCAACAGTTTATCTAAAGCCAGCAATTCTTTTGTTTCTAAGGGAGAGAGAATCGCCCACGCCTTATAATTAGCTGTACGATATATCATATTTTAAACGGATCAGCCAAGAGAATTACACTTAAACCATTCTTTTGCCTTCAAACACACAACCCAGCAGAATATGCCGAATACCATGATTTATTAATTCAGACTTTAAAGCCCCCTAGCGTGAAAATACGTCGTCAACTTTTTCTAAAAGTGAATGTTCTGAATCAGCTCGTCAAGGAGAACATATCCAAATCAACTGATTCTACCGAAAACCACGATTTTCTAATTCACACTCAGAGCACCCTAGTGGGAAAATGAGTCGTTAACTTTTTTTGCGACCATGACATTTTTTGCTCAGCTTGACCAGGAGAACAACAGATCCAAAATTTAGACCTGGGTCCCGAAAACCACTTGGCCATTTAAACAGACATAGCAGACGAGTACTGTCTTACAAATTAGTATTACAGGTTGTAATAACTATTTATATTTCACTAGCGACCCGCCCCGGCTTCGCACGGGGCAGTGAAAAAATGGTTATGGTGGGTTATCCCTAAGAGATAGATATATACCATCGCGGACTTTTTTGTGGATTTTTGTAAGTTGTACAATACTGTAGTACATTATTTTGGTCTATCTCGTAGGGTTCAGCCAGCGTTTGCAATATAAGCGCAAAAAAACGTGCTTATTTACGACATCACATTAGAAACCTTTAAATTTATCAGTGTTTCTCTACTATATTATGCATTTATTATACATACAAACCTTCCTTAAGAATCACTCTATCTATTAAAAAAAACCGCGTCAAAATCCGTTGCGTAGTTTTAAAGATCTAAGCATATATACGGACATACAGCGAAAGCGACTTTGTTTTATACTATGTATTGATGATTAGCAAATTCATGTCAAATTCAATGAAAAACAAATATTTTCCGAGGTGTTGCCAACACCAGTAACCTGAGTTGTCAACTGAGAAAAATGGCGGAATTCCAAAACTTATTATAAGTGATCCTTACTAATGTTATAAATGCGGAAGTAATTCTGTTGGCGTGCAAGTCTAGAGCCTTTGAAGGTATATAGGCTACTTTTGAAAAAGTATTGTAAGGAGTTGAAAGTTTGTATTGGATGTACGTTATTTTTAAAGCTAGAATCTTTATTTTTAGGCTTTTGTTTAGATATAAATAAGGCTTTGTTTTTGTGATAATTAGAGATCGGATAATCGGATGCATATTTACCTAAAGTTAGTTTAAGACAAAGTATGGAAACGGCTTTTTATTGTTTTGTTAAATAAAATTTTTCACCATTTCTGTTTTTTTATTCAATTATTTAATTGATTATTGTTTTAGTCAAACTAGCTCACTACTTTCGTATAACACTCTTCATGTAATAAATCGTACATTCATAAATCGCACGGGGAACTGAAACTAAACTTCATGTAAATACGTATGCATAGTTGTATAAATGAACCCGGAGTCTCGGTCTTTTGAAAATAAATACCACGTGCTAATTTAGTAATTTTCAAACAATATCACTACGTTAAATTTGCAGTCCCGTATTTTCGCGGGATTTTTATTTAACAAAATGTATTTTAAAAAGCCGCTTCCTTAATTTGTGGGACAAAAATTAACTTTTGGTAAATATGCATCCGATTATCCGATCTCTAGTTATAAATGCGGAAGTAATTCTGTTGGCGTGCAAGTCTAGAGCCTTTGCAAGTATATAGGCTGCTTTTGAAAAAGTGTTGTAAGGAGTTGAAAGTTTGTATTGGATGTACGTTATTTTTAAATCTAGAATCTTTATTTTTAGGCTTTTGTTTAGATATAAATAAGGCTTTGTTTTTGTGATAATATACCTTAAGTACAGCAAGAATAATGGATGAAAGTTTTTATTTAGACAGACTCAGAAACTACTGTATTGATTTTGATAAAATTTGATATAAGTGTGAAGAGAGACAGAGTAATTGTTATCACATGTGACAAAATATTTAGGCTACGGAAATATGCTATTAAAAAGGTAATTTTAACCCCGAAAAATATATCTATCCTTTTGGAAAATCAATATAACGTATCTTTATAATTTCTACTTTGTCGAATAATTATTGTTTTTTTGAGGGAAACGTATTTAACATATAGGTTATCATTTAAATCGATTTTAAAGTAATGTAACTAACTCTTTTTTATGAATATAATAAGACATTACATTACACACATCGACGACCTCCGTAGTCGTGTTTAGTACATCGGTTTCAAGGTCACCATCTCAAGGTCCCAGGTTCGAGTCCCGGTGGGGGCAGCTTTTTGTGTGATGAATGCGAGCACTTGTATCTTAGACGTGGTTGTCTTACTTTCAGTTAGACAAGTTGGTGTAAATGTAAGAAATATTTATTATCATTATGACAAAAGCCACTTCTTACATAGTGTAGCCACCATGAGTTAACATTCGTTTGCAGTCGATATTCATAGCCAACATTTTTGTAAGGAATCTTTGTACAGCGCCCCCAGCGGTAGTGATCACTATTTTTCATAATAGATTCGACTTCTGTAGTTTCTATACGTCATACACCAATGCAAATTCATGGTAGAGAGAATTTACGATTCAGTTTCCATTTGGCATACATCAGGCGATGCGTCGTTGGTGCGCTGACGTCGAGGCCGCATTGGTCTTTATTTCAGCTGCGTTAATGTCTTAGTGCTGACGGATGGCGACAAATAGACGTATAAATTACTCGGAATTTATTACAAAGCTAAATGCGAGGTTATATACGCATACTTGAAAACCATTTTTCTTGAAAGAAATCGACTTACAGTGTTGTATGCGGATTCAGGATTCATAAAAATAAAAAACAAAAGTAAATTAAATATTTACGTATATTTTCTTTTTCTTATGCTCTTTTAAACAACAAATCTTTATGTCATCAGATATTGAGTGTAGATAATATTTTTATTATGACATACAATTTAATCCAACACTATATTTTGTGGTACATCAATATTATGACTTTAATTATAATAATTATTAAATTTAACATGAAACAAAGTGTACTTTTATCTATCAATATTAACTTTAAATATGTGCTTGAGATTCATCTAAGATCAAAATTTGCTGAACAACGAGATGCTATATTGCGGTAAGCTCGCAGGGTACAGAGCGCGTGACGATCTAACGATAAAAGACACGGGTATGTGGTCAAACAGTGTCACGTAATTAATAAAAATAAATTGATTACTTTAAAAATACAAACACAATTTAACAATCATCATTAATTATATGCAACAACTTAAATTAAAACTGTTTAAGTTACAATCTATAGATTTGGTACATAAAAAATTTAGTTAATCTAACTAGAAAATAAAATCCGCTGCCGCGGACTGACGAAGCTTAGGGAGAACTCTCACATAGTTCAGTGCGTAACATATTCAGTTAGAGATCACAGCTGTCGACGCCCTCACCGGGCACACTCACTCGTACGTCGTTGATATGATCCGACTAGAAACCCGAAGAACACTAACATTATATTTACACACACATCCTTCGGTTCTAATAGTCTGTTTGGCATGGGCGTTAGCGATCGGCGCCCCCCTTCTTCTGTGCGTGGAGCGCCGACGGTCCTCAAGGATGGAGAGGCCGCGGTCCGAACAGCGGGTACGACGGGAAGTACGCCGCCAGCGACGGGTGAGGAGGCAACGGGAATGGGAGTGGGGGCGACGAAACCAAGTGGGAGGGTTTGCTATAAGGGTGGAACCTAGGAGTTAGCGGAGATAAAGGTGGAGTTGGATACGTTCTTTGCAGCAGAGGATGAGTCGCACTCAGCATAGACAAATTTGGACTGGACTCCCCGCTGGCCGTGTGCGAACGCAAGTGTTGAAGTAATTCCTCCGAGCTTGCAAACCGCTTGCCACAATAAGCTGAATCGCCGGCCATCCAACTGCAAACGAAGGGCAGCTGTGATGCTGCAGCCAACGCGGCCAACTGTGCGTGAGCGTAGGCCGCAGCCGCCGGGTGTCCGGTGGGTAGTGAAAATGGCGTTTTTGCGTGATCGCACTGCGCACATCCAGCCGGACACACGGCAGATTTGAGCAAGTGAGAACTTAAAGAGCATCCTGTGCAGTATGGGTCTCTGCATATACCCAAGTCTCCGCCTGGTGCTTTCATCCTTGCATATGCAAGATATGGATTTAGGCCATTTTTGAGCGCATGATGCTGGGCTGCCATTAAACTACTGGTCATCAAATCCATGGGCAGAGGAAAGCCAGTGGGCGGTAAACCACCTAAAAAGGCTGATGAAGATACAGGTATGCTTGGCTTAAAACTTGAAGATTCTTTGGTATCAGCACTCGATGTTAATGAGGTTGATGTATACGGTAACTTAGATGCAGTCGAGCTGCTCGTCGATTCAGAATGCGCTTTGGGTGGCACAGGAGAGCCTTGTAGTGGACTGGATCTCTCTTCTGATTTTTCCGACGGAGTTTTCCGGTGGGCCGGTGGCGGCGTCCTTTGCGACGACGAGCTCTGATTACTTCCACAGCGCGCCTGCACTGGTGTAGTTGAGGCACTTCCTTTCGAGGACAGAGGCGTCTTTGAATGAGCGTTCACAGATGCTCTGTCTTCAGGCGTTCTAGTCTTTTCTCTCGCTGTTAGGCACGATTCGTAAGGCTTGAAGCTGGGTTTGTTATCCGGCACATGGATCACGGGGGACTTTTCTTCGTATTTTTTGCTCGCTTTCTCTGCGGCGGAGATGAGCTTGGGGTTGGGCGTGTCGGCGCCGATGGCGCTGCACGTTTGCGCGAGTAGCGCCAGCGGGCTCTTTTTCGCGTCCAGCTGCAACAAAGAGAAACAGTCTATGAAATGAAACGTCGGAGTTTGCGGCGGAGGTTGCGGGTGACGGGTGCACAAAGGGACCGCGGCACGCCGGGGATCGGGGGGTCCAATCACGCGGCCGACGCGCCATTATCCGCGCGTCTGGCAGCCGTCGGCTCGGCTTGACATTTCACTCGGCTCCCGCATGATGTAATCTCGCAGTGAAAAGGGCAATTTGTGCCGCTGAATTTGCGGCACGCCTGAACTTGCGGCGCGTTGTCACGTCACGTCTATTATCGCGGGACTAGCTCACTATCCGGTCGAGTAATGGGGGAAATATTCAGAGCGTCGCCGTTGGTATTGTGGTTAATTGGCATTCTGTGTAGTATGCAATTGGAATTCACATTAGAATAGTAATGAACCCAGTCGGCATTCATGATATAATAAACGTACATTTTTCTATTTAAGACCATGCATATCTAATTTGCGGTTAGCGGACACTAGCACGCTCTAATGTTTACGCAAGCTGCATGGCGGTGTACAAAGTTGAATTTAATTAACAGTCACTGTTTGCGGTTTTTCTGTTGTACAATGTATTTTACACTTTCGAGTTACGACTATTTACTGAATAAGTCATTAAAAATTAATCAACTTTTTAATTGAATACTTATAACATTCGAGATTATATTACACATAATTATAATTTTATAATCGAATAGTTCGAAAATAACATAACGCTTGATCCATCTTGGAATTATTTAATAATAATTAAATCATATTTAGTTATTATTAAATATATTTAATTATTATTAATTATTAATAAAACGTAATGTTATTGCTCTAGACACATTCACTATCATATGTACAACATAATTCAATATATTTTTTTTCATCTGATCGTCATCAAGATATATTCATTAGCTTAGAATAATATTTATAAGTAACACAATATATTTAAACCCTTATAGTAAAAACATGAACATTATTCTATCTTTCAAGAGTCCTCTAGTAAATCAAATACTTCAATAAAAGTTACAAACAGTTAACATTTAAATATTACTAATGACGAAAACGGTGTCACCTTGCTAGATGAAATTGGAAAAATATCGGTTTTCTGAATAATTGACGACCTTGTAAAAATGTACGTTTACAATGCAGACAATATTATCTCTGGTTACGTGAGCAAAAAACATGTATATAATCAACATAACAGATTATTAATCTATACATATAAAATAAAATTGAAGTGTCTTTTGTCTGGCTATTTCATCTCTGAATTGGCAGCGACTGATTTTGACGGGACTTTTACTGGCAGGCAGCTGCTGTGTGGAATAACTTAGGTGATTATTTAGATAAATAAAGTAATGTTGCAATGTCCGAGTACTGTCCAGTGGGCGTACTCTTAAAAACGATATTCGATATATCGTGGACTTCGTCGTGTCGTATCCTACTCTTAGTTACTACCGCTTAAAACATTTCAACGAACGATATTAATTTTGACATAAGAAAGCCTCAAATGACAACGATGAATTGAATTTGACAGACGAACATTCGCAAAATAAACGTCAAATTTACGATAATTACAACGACAGCTCAAACCGTATCGTACGTAGTACCGCGCACAGCTGACGTGTATGCCACTTATTAAAATAAAAATGCGATATCCGAAAAAAATTAAATAAATTAATCAACTTCTTTTGTTAAATTTCACGCGGACGATTTATTGATCAATATTTGACTTTATATATATATAAAGCAAAGATGTTACAAAATCTGAAAGAAACGATATTAACGAAGATATAAAAGAAACTATATTAACAAAAATGTAATTCTGTTTTGTACGAAATTTAACATAATAAATAATGATGTTTACAATAGAACTTATTTTTATAATAAATAAATGTACCTACTGTGATTTACAGTAAAGAGTTTTATTTATGTGGTGGAGAATCTATGTAATGTAATGGAATGTAATATTACATTATTGCATAAAATTCCATTGATTATATATCTATATTCTTTATTTTACATAAATAATATACAAAAATTGTGTAATATGTAAAATGTTATTTTAATCTATGTCTTTAATAGTATGTCTTTTGTTTCTCGTTAATATTATAATTATAAATAGAGGACCGGATCAAATGGAGAATGAGACTTCATTTTTTCAGTTTATGTCAGTTTTCACATTTTGATCAATTGATTTTGAAGGAATCTTATCTTTTATTCTAAATTCTAATTCTAATTAGGTGCTATAATTGGAACAATTATTTGAGTTTAAATTTGTGTTTTTGATCAACATTATTAAATGAATTGAACAAGTTCTTTGATCTAAGGTTAATTCGAACAAGTTTAATTTCGAGATATAGTTTCAACTTTCGTTTGAATTAAAAATGTCGTTACTTATACATAATCATTTAGTTTAGATATATTTTTATGCAATATTATTGCACAATTGTGTGTCTCGATTTTATTTTGAGTTAGCTAGACGCCATATTGTTTTTCTGTAACACCCAAACTTTATTGAAACGATATTTGTTTTCTTGGAACGGATATTATAGCTTTAATTATTATTTCTACCTTTTGGGTCGGATACATATTGAACTGCGTCTAAAATGTCAGTCAATAGTTTTGATATGATAAATGATAAGAAAGATTATTATTCTTCTCATTGAAAATGATTTACCTACTTTTTTTTATTAATTTTAATGATTAACCCATTAACCTGCTCCCTGATAAATAGTCGCGCATGCCAAAAAATATATTTTTTCAAACAATTCGCAAATATTCGAGGGAAAATATTATATTATCAAATTGTGCTATTAATATATAATAAGTAAAGCAAATCAAATAAAAGATATGTGTAAATTAATTTTCAAACAAAGCAAGATTTGAAAATAAGACATTTTTTTACAAAATCACTTATGTTCAGATCTGTTTGTTATAAGAAAATAAATATAGAATTTTGTCGCGTTTACGTACGATGCTCGAATTTTTTAATATTTTAAGCAAATTTTATATTTTTCACCTCTTGATAATGTGACTTTGATGAAATGATACCTATGAACATTTGAGACTGATATCTTTTAAAAAAAATCTTTGAGAGTAAATTGAATGTTTTTGTTATTAGTTTAACTATGTATGTTATTTGGTAACTAAAATAAGAGATTTCAAGATTTATATTGTCATTGAAATTTATTGTATTACGCATGCGTTTTCAATGACATTATATTCATCCGTTTATTTAATCGAGTAACATTTTGATATTCGAAAACGTTGAAGAATAAACTCAATATTATATTCAAACTGGTAAACACATTTCGTGTTCTATCAAAATACCTACATGCAATATTTTAAGTGAAACTCAGTTGCCTGAGATAAGATCAATCTAAATTAAGGACACAAATAATATAGAATCAAACATATTTAAATTAAACATTAAATCATAGGAATTTTCGACAATGATTTTATATTTATAAACATTTATTAATAGTTTATGATGATAAAATGATTTGAATTGACCAATATTTAACCATTTACCAATAATAAGCGTCATTAGGAGAATTTATAGTTTGATGAAAATTTTATTCTATTGCAATATTTTGTAAGTTTTGTTCGTTTCTAATTTATGTCTAGAATTGTTAATAATTTGTTCCATTACAATATTTTGTAAGTTTTGTTCGTTTCTAATTTATGCCTAGAATTGTTAGTTCGTTTGTACATTTGTAATCATTTCTTATTTTTTTTAATTTACTGAAAATGTTCAAAATTCCTTAATATGTATAATAAAATATACGAATAATTCATTAGATATGAAAACCTAGTAAAAAACAACACAATTTTCATTATAATAGCACAGATCAATCAACTGGAGGGTCGAAACGGTAAACATACGAGCAGAGTTTGATTGGAGCAATTTGTTGTTGTTAATTTACCGTGGTCGGCAGCGGCGACAGGTAATCCGGTCGCAAGTACTGGTTGCTTGAGGTGAGCATACTGCTCCACAATCCGTGATCTTTTTCCAGCTTAGATTATTGAACACACACTTAACACTTCACAGTATCCGAGCATTCCATTCACAGATCACTGACGAGCGCGAACCGACGACGTACAAACTCTACGGCGGTCGGGCTTTGACTGAGCGGCGCGTCCCCCACCCCGGCTGTCACTCGACGCGCCATTTTTGCATTCTGTGTACTTTGCGGGGAGCTTTACGTCTTATCCCCACCGCTTGACACCCTGTCGCTGCCGTCTCGCTCGCGCGAAAAATTACCGCTCCGCTTACCGCGCTGATGAAAGGTTTATATAAAATGCAGCAAAGTCAATGCGACAGAGATGCATAGGCCGGGAAATTGAATAGCGGAGTGAAGGGGCACGTAATAATTTAGTTTTACAGCGACCGTGGGCGTCGGGTTTTTATGACGCCGCTTGTGTAAGTTGTTTAGATATCCGTCCAAAGATTTTTATGTCTCATTTTGACTGGAATCAATTGGCGTTATGCTTATTTATTGGTAGTTGGGGTTTGTCAGCTTTTTGGAATGTATAAAGTTGGTGCGTCGTACTTTTGTTAGTTTATGTGTTACGTAGGAGCTATTTATGGCAAATAATGAAACACAATATTCTGAATTGACGGACATAAAATGGATGCACGGACATGTTTGATGTTATTTTTTATTTATCACATCCAATTTTATGATACATATTTTTCTTTATTTAAAATGGATTCTAGAAGATCGTTAGAATAGAGCGAAGCGCAAAATTAAAAACAAAAAATTACTTTAGTTACAGTTTGTTTCGACAGCTATTAATAGCTTACTTTTGCTCAAGTTTAAAATTGTTAATCTTACATATAAAAAGTGTTGTTGGTAAAAAGAGCAATCTCCGCCTTTGGTTCAAATGTAAATAAGTACAACGGACCACCGGCTAAGTTTAAAGCCAGCTGTAAAAAACATTCATTATTTGTTCAGCACAAAAAGGCATCACTCGTAGCAACTTCCATAATCTGTTGAGAACTTTTTGTTGCAACCTTTGTATACGATTTTTAAGTCACTCGTTCATTGTTTGCGTAGAGATTGCTTAAAACCTAAGTAGATGTAATAGACATTTATATTGTTTTTTTTTTGTTTTAAGAAGTAATAGAGCTTTGGAAGTACTCAAAAGTTTTTCGTTGAAAATTTACAATTCCCGACTTCGTTATCTGCCTGTCTCATGTCAGATAATATTTAAGTATGTTTTGTGCACAGCTTAACAATGTACAAGTAATTAAGACGTTGACAAATAAATGTAATTACAGACAAACACTTAACTTATTATTTGAGTATTTTTTAAATAAGAAGCATTGTTGATTTTACTGGAGGGATAACTATAGCAGGGTCGTCTGCTAGGATACCTCTGTCTCATGTATCTACAGCAAAATAGCAGTGCTGTGTTCTAGCGTTAATGGTAAGATAGGCAGTGAAATTACTGGGCACCCTGACTTTACATCTTGCACCCTGACCGAAAAGTGCTGCCACGAAACCTCCTTGCAATTTTTAATAATGAATTTTATTTACCCAAAATTTAGTTCTACAATATATAAATTCTAAATAACTTGTAAAAACATCGGAAGTTTCTTATACGCGCCAATACAAGAAACTACTAGTATGAATAGAAAAAAATCATTTATCGAGGTAGGTTATGACATTGTGTTATGGAATTTAAGAGTATCTGACAAAAATTATCAACGCGGGCGAAATCGAGGACGGGCAGCATTTAAAAAGTAATGTTAAGTATTATAGTTGTCCGGATTTTCTTTTGGAATTGGATGTATAGATTTTAATTTTTTGCGAGTGTCAAACATGCGGCGTCAATGGCGATGTTTTTCCTCGGACAAAGAAGTTTGATTTTTTTAAATTGCTGCAAAGGTTTGCAGACCTGTGTATGATTATTATATAGTATGATTATTTATTTGAACATGATTTGAAATGTTAACTTGATAACACTTTGTACTCATTTTTTATAGGCACTTACTGACGTCAAACATATATAAGATTTAATGACACAAAAAACTAAAGAGATACGTACAAGTAAAAAAAAAATAAAAAAAGGTAGGTACTTTACACATGTTCGTTAATTGGAAGAGAAGAATTGGCAAGAAATTCTGAAGGTCTAATTTATTATCTCCTTTCAAAATATACATATCTTCATAAAATAACACAATTCTATTTCTATATCAATACAATAAATATATAAGATATACATATGTCCGGTAAAACAATTATTTATTTAATATATTCTATATTATTATTAGAATCATTAAATAAAATATCGCAAAGATTATATCCAAACATTTCCATTATTCAAGAATCAATTACCATTGTAATATCCTTTTTTAAGTAAAAGCCAACTGCATTTAATTTAATTGAAAAGAAAAGATAAAAAAAAGCTTTGTAAATAACGAAATAGACAATTCTTTTAATAGGTAAGAAATAAATAATTCTAAATAAATGCCTAAGTGGAATAAAGATTATTTAGATTTTTGATATAATAATTTTAGTATTTAAAAATAGTGATTTTATTGCTTTGTATGTCTCGTTTTCAGTACACCTTTTAAATCCATCTTTTAAATGTTACTTTTTTATATTGTCCTATTTTGAATATTATGATTATGCTATGAATACACTAAAATATCCAAGATATTACATTGAAATTGTTTATGCATTTAGATATTTAATTGGTAAGCGTCATTAAATAAAACGAACTGTCAAATTTTCAAAAAGTTAAAGTCAGTAGAAAAGTTGACAAGCATTCGTTATCGTATGACTTTCACGAACTCTGAGCATAGCAGCCGCTACGCGTTGTAGCCAACGGTATCCGTCGCTCCAAGCAGCGCTCACGCTGCGATTAACGCCACAAAAAGCCAAACAATGACTTGACAAATCATCGCGGCGGACAATGTGTGTCAATTGTGGTCGCATGCACGCCGCGAGCAAGATGGCTGCGATAGGGTTGTCGACATTTTTAGTTATTAAAGAGAAGTATTTTGTGTAATATTTTGTAAGCAACATAATCACGCTGACTGCACTTATGCGGATGCATTCGGAACATAACAGGTAATCACTAAACGGGAAGAAAAAGATTTTTAAATGATGACACAAAATAATACACAATATTTCAGCTGTGGTTAATGTCCTAATGCTGGGGAATAGCGACAAAAAAGTGTATACATTTTATCACGATGCCTTGTTGCTCCAAATTTCCCATGATGCACCCACTTTTAAAATGTGAATTTTGAAGAAATGGAATTCTTTATCACCCTCTACACAAAATTTTTAAATTGAACGTGAGTAGATAATGAATACGCGCTTACCTTAGATAGCATCTGTGTTTCTCATCAATCAGGTCAAGTGCGTAGTCAAAAACAGTAGGCGTTACCTTGACACTGAAACTCAACATTTTAACGTTGCTTCGCCAAAAATAACTAACATATCTATCTGACGTACCTCGAGAAGTTTCTATTGAAGAATTAATACTCAAACGCATTTGTGTACCAAAAACCACGTTTATATTTAACAGACAGATGTGAGCAAGGAAATGGCAGAACGATTAATTAATTGATAGTACTCATATCACTGCCATTTCTTTCACTTGCGCTGACCAATTTTATCTGCCTAAGCAAAAGGATGGACAGCGAGAGTTTCAGTTTCAGCAGTTGCGATATCGGGGGCAAGATTTACAGTACCGTATATTCCATGTTTTAAAACAGTGAGTGAAACAGCACAAGATTTCTCATATTTTATCAACTGACAAAATTCTTCAAAGACAATTTATACAATCTCTTTAGCTAAATGTGCTATGCATTAGTTCATAAGTCTAGGACGGAAGACATTGTACCGCAAAACCTACAGGCTATATATTTCTCCCAAAATTTTTACAGGAAGCTGACCTCAAAACTTTCGTTACAAGTTGACATCTAAGACCCACTTTTGCAAGCAAACTATAAAGACAGCATTAGGCATTTAGGAATGTATCACCGGCAGCTTGAAGACAGCGACAGGTACAGAATGTCAAAGTTTGCGTTTTGAGTTTGAGCGGTTACTGTAGTCAATATGAATAGTACTATAGAAAATGATGTTATAATAAATTCCAAGTTTATTATAACATAATTTTCGAATCTAGATGTTGAATATAGTACTTCATCTAGATGTGAAAGATCATCGCCTGCTCAACCGCCGGAATCAACAGACCAGAGTGTCTCACGGTAAGCGGCAATCACTCAAGGTTGGTCGGTTACGTCAGTGGGAATTCGGTCAAAAATGATGTCAAGATTTTGACATCATTAAGAAATAAGGGAATGTCATACTGGCAGCTGTCAACCCTATCTCGATCAAACGCGCCGCCCTTTGTCACGCCGCTGGCTACCGCCACAGGCGTGGGGTGACACGACGTGATACCAATTTGATACTTGATGACTCCCGCTCCCACCGACAGACAGAGTGACGAATCAAGATTGACCCGACCGCTCAACGGTTGGTGGGATGTTTTAAATTAAAAGATTGTCTCGCTTTATCAACATTAAATTTCTAGTCATAAGGACGTCTTATAAATAAATATGAAAGTTCTCCTTGAAAGCTTAGGTCGAAATTGAGGTAGGTACCATGTACCTGAACAACAATATGTTTAATCTATTGGTTCTTCTAAAAGCAGACAAATTAATTAATATCATTGTTTTATGTTCCAAGAAATTAATTAATTTAATAGGTTCCTTCATGAAAAAGATTTCTTCATGAAAAAGATTTCTTTTACCGGGCGGAGATTCTATACCAGAGTCGTCTGGTTGAGTTCCTTTTTGCTTCAAAATAGAAAATTCTGCATCAAAATAGCAGTGTTTGCATTGCTATGTTCCGATTTGAAGGATGAGAGAGACAGTAAATCTACTGGGTGCTGTGACTTTAAATCTTATGTCACATGTTGCTTAAAGATTTGCTTGTGAATCTCACAGAATCCACATTTACTATAGACGACTGAAACCAGTTACCATTCAGTGGGCAGTTTGCTTCATTTTTATCAATATAATACTATAGGAAATGAAATACATCGAAGAATCGAATGGCATCTTATATGAAGTAAATATCATTTGAATTATTTGAAGATTAATAAGATGACATAAGGTAGCAATGAAGTTTATTCAACTTTATTAAAATTTAAAGATTATTTATTGTATCAACTGAAGTTAAGCTCTACGTTTTAGTCATAGAGCGTATTTGCTCCTCACCAATATAAATAAGATAAGCCGTTCAGACAGTGTTAAGTTTTGTTTATTTGTCAGAAAACAAGGAGATCTGTTTTGGCACAACTTCAGCTGCTGGTGCGAATGCTGCCTCTTTAACTTAATCCCCGGGAATAGTGCAGGGTGATTAGCATTCTCTGTATTAAAGCTCGTTGGCGGATTAATGTAGAGTCTTTCGCCTATTTTGTTTTCCTTGGTTATTAAAATTTATATGGCGCAAACTGTAGTATATTGGCTTGCTGCATACTCATAGCTTGCGCTAGATAGTATGTATTTATTGAATGTAATGTATTTTATACAATATCAATTTCCTTTTCACCATTTCAGAGATACATTTCTCTAACTTATACCTCTCTCTTTTCCAAGTGGCAAGATTACTCTAACTATGTAAGCCCAGGGGAAGGTTTACTTCACATACTACTTTGAGATTCTTTGTAGGTATATGCAGGTTGCCTGACGGTATTCTTTACCGTAGGAGCATCAGATAAAATATAAGACATTGATGTATTTTGTTTTTAACTGGGTAAGTAAGTTCGCCGAGAGAGCTATATTTTTCTTATGTTATAATAATATAAGTGCTAGCTTTTTATTTTTCTTTTATAGACTTAATTTACAATGAACATATGATTTTAACATCGATCGTATTTCGCGTTATCTTTTAAATTTTATACTTTCATAAGTCTCTTAATAAAATACAAATGATAAGCGAATTTCGATATGTCTGAAACAACAAATTTAAGGCTATTTGTCTGTCGGATGTTCTCGGTCAGCAGTTGTCGTGTCAAACTCGAATAACGCTGACAACGTCGAGCCTGGCCGAAATAGTCGATCAGAAATAGAAAGCCGAACACGTCTATAAATTTGTTAACAGAACACTATAAATCCGATTGGCCCATTCTGTTTTCAGCGAGCTTTCAAAGTGTCCCGGCGAGGCTAGGGTTGCCTATTACAGTTTTATATTTATTGGATGTGTCAGCTTGGGAAACTTTGTTTCATGGCTAAATTTGTTTGTATATCCCAACTTTTATTATTGTATTAAAATAATTCTATTTCACGTCAACCTGAAATCAACCAAACTGATTTTAATGAAATTTGTACAAGACTAGTTACAGACAGGAAAACATAGTCTATTTATTACCATGGGAACTGATTCTGATGTAACTTGGTATGAGGATTAATATTATAACTATGAAGTTAATCATAAGTTCAAAGCTTATTGAATTATAATAAATAATTATGGTGTAATTGTTCATTTCAACCAACTTAAGGCGTGATCGGGGGCCCATTGCCATGCTGAATCGACCATATACATATATATAATAAATAAAATAGCTAAAATTCCTTATTGTTGCGACACATAACACGTATGGTCGTATTAAAAAACGTACCTCAAATATATATGTATTAAGATTTAATATTGAAGTTTAATGTACGCAACATATGTCAAAAACAGTACTCGATAGTTTTTATTCTATGAATACAGTTATTGTCGAACGTATGTTGCATGTGATCGTGCATCTGCTTCTTGCATTAGAATATATGAACCTTTTTAGTATGTTGTCTTACCGAAAATATCAATTATTTTGTTAACATACAATATAGAGTATGTATGTACATGCATTTTATTATAACTTAAGATTATACTTTTCTTTTTAACCGACTGAAACCTACAAAAAAGGACGAGGTTCTTAAATCGACTTATTTTAAAAATTTTGTTATCTTAGTACTTCAGACTGGGTGAACCGATTTCGATGATAATTTTTTTAATTCACTTCACTTTTTTTTATTATATGACAACCGATCGTTAGCATTATGGATAAAACACGCTTACTAGAGTTCAGATTGAGGTTGTTTTTAGTACAGACACAGAAAATCAAATAAGTACCTGATGAGTTTGAATCTGAATATCTCTTAAAGGCAGACGTTTTAAGAAATAACTTTTCTATTTTCAAACACTTAGTGTCTAGTATGGTGTGGCGGCAACCCTAGCGACTATTAATACCCCGCCCGCCCTGCTAAACCGACGCTGTTTTAAACCACTGTTAATTAGTTACGGGGCAACGCTGATTTATAGTCGCACGAATAATCTTTTGAGACGCAGTGTCAATGGCGAGACACGATCGTTTGTTTTCTGTAGAGATAAATTGATTGAGAATATGGTTGGAAAAATTTTAAACGATTATTCTATTAAAAGAAAATTAAAACAGTCGTTGGACGCGTGAGCCAGCATGACCTCAGATTTAGGAAATTAATGTGTTTGCAGCTTGACATGATAACTTATAGTCATCATATCAATATTAAACATACTCAAATCTTTATTGTATGTATTTATTTATTAAGCTATATAATATGTATGTATGTATGTTCAAGATGAAAGTCTTCGATTCGTGCGTGTTGCCAGTGATGACATACGGAACAGAAACCTGGCCACTCACAATGGGCCTTATAAGGCGGCTCAAAGTCACCCAGGGCAATGGAGAGGGCTATGCTCGGAGTTTCTCTGCGTGATCGAATCAGAAATGATGAAATCCGCAGAAGAACCAGGGTCACCGACATAGCCCGAAGAATTGCGAACCTTAAGTGGCAATGGGCGGGGCACATGGCTCGCAGGACTGACGGCCGTTGGGGCGGAAAGGTCCTGGAGTGGCAGGCATATGCTGGACACCGCAACGTTGGTAGGCCTCCCACAAGGTGGACCGACGATTTGATGAAGATCGCGGGAAGGCGCTGGACGGTTGCAGCGCAGGGCCGATCTGCGTGGAGATCCTTGGGGGAGGCCTATGTCCAACAGTGGGCGTCTATTGGCTGAAATGATAATGTGTGTCTTGAGGTTGAATGGCAAAAGATGCCTAATGGCATTAAGTCCGCCTTTGTACAATTTATGTGCATGAATCAGTGAAAAATAAATATTA
>JAYEAL010000061.1:0-24402 GCA_036419045.1 Scirpophaga incertulas
GAATTTGCCTTTGTGATAATTTTATATTTTAATTATAACCTAGAAGTAAGGTCAGTTCAGTTACAGTTCAGTCAAATAATAATTTCAGTAAACAAACGTTTGTGTTGTAATAAGCAATATATAATTGTGTTTAATATTCTCCGAGTTTTCTTCAAAACGATAACCTATCGCCGCCATTATCGATCAAGTCATAGTTTACTAGATTGCCAATGAGCAAGATCCAGTAGTGAGGCTGAACACGATCGCCGCTTCGAACCCGCCGGTCATCGAGCTTCACTTACTCCAAGATTGGTGGTAGCCGTGAGGTGCTGGAGCTTGCACAACGCGTTTACTCTTTATGAGTGCGTAATCTGTTCGAAGTCTTAGAGTTATGTGCGTTTTTAAAATGGCACTCAATATGAACAGTTAACGAACACGCAGGACCCTGCACTCTTTATATAGGTTATTCGTCGGGTAACGGAAAGGTTTTCTTAACATGACTTTGAGGAGAGATCTCTGTGCTCTTTCGTTCAGTATGAAATGGGTCTTAGGCGCACTACCCCAAACTGAGATACAATATTGAAGTAACGACTGACAAAGGGACGTGTATACAAGTTTTAACACATCTGGAGGCATGCAGTCGCGAAGTAGCTTCATAATATATATTAGGCGTCTCACTCTACCAGACAAGTCAGAAATGTGCTGTTTATAGTTTAGGTTTTCATCAACTGTGAGTCCCAGGTATTTGATTGATTTCACCCGTTCAATCGAGCACGAGCAGCCGTTATTATTATGTGTATCAAGTGGACATGACATACAACGTAGTGGTAGGCTGTGCCCCAGGCTGGACGCCTATCCTTAATACAACAATATCCTCCGCATATCCTTAATACAATAGCCAATTAATATTTTTTTATAGGCATAGCATATAATTATTGATTGTAAAGTAATATAAATCTGTAATGAAGTTTAATATGGTTTGAAAAAATTAGATTGAAACTAAATTAAAAATTTTAATGCATTTAAATCCATAATCTTTTACAAAGCTTCAAGAGAATTGAGTTTAACCTGTTACTTCGATTTATATCGGCCAGACCTTAAATTTAACTTTTGAATAGTACAAAAATATATAATATAAGTACGTCATCACAACCAATTCAGGAATATACAAAACTTTAAAAAAAAATTAGTTGTAAATATTAGGGATGTTTTTAAATTTAGGTTCAATTTATCTTTTATTAATGAATTTCTATGAGCTTTGCTTCTATAGACATTCATAAATCTTATTGAAAATCAATCGACACTCTTGTATATTCTTCAAAATATATTCGTAAATAATAACCAAAATTGATGATGATATCCGGAAAGTCCTTATGGACTATAAAGTTCACTTACAGCCTGCCAACAAAGAAAGGCTTTACTTGCCTAAAGCACAGCTAGGTAAAGGGTTATGCAATATTGAGCATAGAAGCGAGCATATGCTTCTGGAACTCAATAAAAGTTTTGAAAGGTTCAAGAATGGGTCACCTAGGCGAGCAGCAATCTTAAAAGTTGAGAAAGATAACTCAACCCATCTGACACTTATAAATAGCTACTTAATAGCAAAATATAAATTAACAAAAGAATCATTGAATTCAAAGAGTTTATGTGAAGCATAGATAAAATCTCTAATAATCGACATTAAAGAAAAAGAATGGCATGAAAGATTATTTTGAGTGTGTAATCATGAATTAGCAGACGTGAAGGATTCTGCTGTATGGTTAACTAAAAGAAACATGAAGCCTAGAGATGAAGGAGTTTATTGCTTCCTTCAAGATAGAAATATTTTCTTTGCGTGACAAAGGGAAATCCCTATATTATGGATCTATAATTTAAACATTGGATCATTTAGCTACAAAATGTGACCGAATAGTAGGACGTGACTACACATGAAGACATAATGAAGTTCTAAGACGTATACACTTGACTCTATGCAATAAATTTGGATTAAGAAATTCCAAGAAACTGAGAACACACTCAGTCCAAGAAGTTGTAGCTAGTGACAATGTAGAAATAAGAGTTGATACTCGAATTAAAACTGACGTTAAAATACAACATAATAGACCAGATTTATTTGTATACGATAAAAAGGTAAATGAAATAACATTAATTGAAGTCGGTATTACCAACTTGGATTTATTAACACAAGTTGAAAACGAGAAATCGAGAAAATACGATTTAATTGCTAATGAGTTATCACTTATCTGCAAATGTAAAGTGAAATAATACCATATGTGATTACTTGGATGGTTTGGTTACGAAATACAAAAAAGTACAGAAAAAAGATCGGGATTCAGCCAAAAACTGAACCATAACATCAGTCATTAGTCTTGAAGAAGACTTTAGAGAGCATTTCATTCGAAAGAAGACATGGGCTTGAAAGGATGATGGTCACAATGAAGTTGAGGCATTGGTTAGTAAGATTGGTGAGATGTCAACAGGGGGTGGTACTGAGCCTGCTCAATAATAAAAGACAATATGTCTTTAAACCTTAAATAAATTTATTTTTGTAAATAATAAACACTTGACTATATGAATAAGTTTGGATTTTGAAATTTCAAGATACTCAGAACACACTCAGTCCAAGAAGTTGTAGCTAATGAAAATATAGAAATAAGAGTTGATACTCGAATTAAAACATACATTAAAATACAACATAACAGACCAGATTTATTATATTATATATGATAAAAAGAGAAAAGAAATAACTTTAACTGAAGTCGGTATTACCAACTTGGATTAATTAACACAAGTTGGAAACGAAAAAATGGATTTAATTGCTAATGAGTTATCATTTAGCTACAAATGTAAAGTAGAAATAATACCATATGTGATTACCTGGGATGGTTTGGTTACGAAATACTTATATACGTCAAAGAGATCGGGATTCAGTCCAAGACTGAAGAATACATTCAATCATTAGTCATGAAGAGAATGATGGTTATAATGAAGTTGATGCATTGGTTAGTAAAATCAATGAGATATCAACAGTAGGCCAAATCGAACCTACTCAATAATAAAAAACAACTTGTCTTTAGGCCTTATTTTTTATTATTTTTATGGGCCATGTATTAAACTTTTTTCAACTTTTTGTCTTCTCCCTCATGCTTAATTCATCACCATGTATTAAAATTACCACCGTATCCAACTTAACTTTCTTTTTCCATTCTAATATCATCTCTTCGTCTCTTCTTCTATTAAAAAATATTTAATAAATAAAGTATAATAAAATAATTTAATAATGGGCTATCTGTAACGAGAATAATTCCTTATGAATTAACTTGGGATGGAATTGTAACTGTATTCCATAAATCATATGGTAAAGAGATAGGATTAACAACCAAAATTCAATCTTACATTCAATTTATTGTTCTTAAGAAAACTCTTGAAAGAATTTTCTATGAATATAGGAGAGAAGGAGTGGAGATGATACCAGGATGGAAAAAGAACATTGAGTTGGTAGGTTGGTGAGCTTAGATTCACCTGAGGATAGATTGAGCGTGACAGGAACTAATAAGTTAAACATATTTTTAATAGATAATCCACTAATTAATTATTTTACTAATGGGTTATCTATAATGCTAATAGTGATATAGATGCCATGGTTGATACTACGGTAGAAGCCTCAACAAGTTAATTAGCCATTAGATCTGATATAAAAATTTTCAATAAAAAAAGGTGACTTATAACAATTATTGAAGTGGGTATTACTATTCAGGGTCAATTAACAATTGTAGAGAATGAGAAGAAGAGGAAATATGTTATAGTAGCCTTCGAAATGGAGTCGATGCACATATGAAAATGAAAATAATTCCTTATGTTTTAACATGAGATAGAATTGTAACTGTATTTCATAAATCATATGCAAAGAAATCGGAATAAGAGCCTAAAATCTAATCTTACATTCAATTTATTATTCTTAAGAAAACTCTTGCAAGTATTTCCTATAAATATTATAGGAGAGAACGAGTGGAGATGATGCCAGGATGGAAGAGAAAATTGAGTTTGATAGAGACGAGCGCTTGGATGCACCTGACGGGGAATTAGCCATGAAACAGGAAACAATAAGTTAAAAATATCTTTAATGGATAATCCATTAATAAATTATTTTATTTTTCTATTTTATAAGGCAAAAAAATGATGCCCACATTGAAGTTGATGCTTAGTCGGTAACATTAATGAGATACTAATCCAGCTTACTCAATAATAAAAGATACTTATATCTAACCTTTGGATATTTTATCAGTGCTATATATGGTAACTATGGTTTAGGTTTACCTGAACTAATTTCGTTTTCTTGGATATTATATGGATAAGAATATGATACGTCTCAATGCATTTATTTGGATAAATAATATGGCTTTTCATTAGTTCAAAATAATCTTTATTCATTTATAGCAAGTACAATTTCAAATTCCGGTATTATTTTATATCCTTTCTATAATTTTTTAGGGATAAACACTTTAACAGTTCAATCATATCTTTAAATTTTTACTATAGATTAGAACTTTAATTAGCATTAGGCATGATCCTCCACAGATCCTACTTAGGATACTATAGATCCTTGATTGCCCTTTACAAATATTTTCGTTGAAATTACATATTTAGATTTTGATTTTATAGCAGTTAAACCCGCCTCTAACATTTTTATTTTCTAGTCATGTCAAATTTACAATATATATAATTATAACTTGCTACTTGCTATAAATCCTTCAACTCTAACTAGGTATATAATACTTATCACAAAGACCTTTACTTCAGCTTAGACTGAATGATATTGTTTTTGTCGTTCGCAGTTGTAAATTTCTTACACCTAAATATAACCTTTTCTAGAGTTAAACTTCCATGTAGCAAACAAAAAAATGTAAGATTTGAAAACTAAATAACCTTTATTATTGTAGATTCAGGTCACACTTTTATTACATCTCATTAATCCAGATGCGAACTGATTAGCTTAACAGAGACTATTATTCGTTTCCAAGGAAAGCCCTTAATGCAAGCAAAACTCCGACTTTAGCATCTACGGAGACCCCTTTAAAAATGTAATCTATGCTACTCATATCAGATGTGATTCCTATCACGTTTTTTAAACGTTTCAAAATTCTATCCTGAGTGTAATATTATCAAAATCCATTTACTTCAAAATAATACTTCTTGGAATCACTACCTTTTTCAATGTATTGTTAAATTGTTTGTAACAGCTTAATTTTATCTATAAGCTCTAATTAGATATACCTGCCTTCTATCTATATCTAAAAATGTTTCATCAAAATGGCCTGTGGATAGGGGATTTAATATAGATAATAATTGAATCCAAATTTTCTTGTATTTTAACGATAAAATAATTGAATAATATTGGAATTATAAAAACCATATATTCTATTTTTTTTTTTACATTGTTACACTTCTCATAGAATAACTCTTTAGAACTTTATAATTTTCTATTTTTACAGGCCCATGGATATTCAAACAAACCCAATGCTTAAAATACCAACACCGAGAGTTAAATGTATTTTAACACACAAAAAGTATCCTTTTATCATTATTTGCTTATTCAATGGTGAAATACAGGCTTATGATGCAAAAACTGTTCAGTTAAAAAAATCTATTCAAATCTGCGAAGTCCCTATTAAGAAGCTGGTGCAATCGTCCCTTCAAAGGATTGGATCTTGCTAGGAACAGATAACGGTACCATAATCGTTCTGGATATTGGCACTTTTACAACTATAGATACCATACAGGCACATGATGACTTTATTCGAAAAATAGCGGTTGATGAGGATAATTATCGTATTGTTACAGTATCTGATGATAATAAAACAAAATTATGGGATTATAGGAATGGAATATTAATGGTTAATAGATATAAGGATTCTAAGCATTTTGTCATGGATGCAAGCTTTTACCCCATTGATCATAACCAATTTCTAACCGCTTCATTAGATGGCAAGGTCAGATTATATTCAGTGGCAAATACGAAATGCATTAGATCGGTCAAAGGGCACGGCGCTGGTATTAATACACTGGAATTTCCAGGAAACAGCATTTTTATAACAGGATCTGATGATAATACAGCTATGGTTTGGGATGTTAAACGAAGTATGCCTATTTCTGTTTAAGGGGGCATTCAGGACCTATTAATAAAATTAAACAATTAAAGGTAGGATTTGCTACATGCTCTGAGGATGGAACGGTAAAGTTTTGGACCAATGATTACAATATTTACCAAACCATTAAAATGGCAGGTCGTGTATGGGATATTGTTTATAAAGAAGGAATATTTTATAATCGTATTTTTTTCAATACCAAAAATATGTTTTGCAGTTCAAAACTTGATAAATTAGGCGCATATAAAGAATTGGGACAGTTAGAAGAAGATTTTAATTCTATCGCTGTAAATGGAAATGGAAAATTAGTTGCATTTGTTCGAGACAATGATTTTAATCTTTATTCTACATTAGGAATGCGAAAAAGGTTTTCAGATGAAGGCAAGGATTTACATTTCTTTGGACAGGATGGTTTTCTATATGTAAAGGACAGGGAAATTTATACTGGTCGTAAGAATGAAATTATATCCGGTAAACAAATTGAGAATCTTGAGTCGATATTATATGCTGATGAGTTTGAAATATTGGCAAATTGTGATAAAACAATATGATTTTCTTCAAATCTTGAAATTTTACATAAATTTGAAATTATGGTATCTCACGCAACTGTTTGTGGAGAATATTATATTTTAATGGACGATCAAATTCATATCTTTACAAAAGATTTTAAAGAGGTATCGACACTAGAATATACTGTTTCAAGGTTTGTAGTCGACGATGGTATATTTTATTTTAATTCTAAAGATAAAACATATTACCTGATCCCGATCGAAGACAACTCATTTGTTCAAAGTTTAAAATATTTCCGGTTTTGATCGGCGTCAGAAATGGAATTTTATTATTATTTGTCTGATAAAATAGAAACATTCAATTTAGACTCAAAATTAATTAATTTTCAAAGAAATTATTTAATGGGAATGAATCCCGTTCCAGATGATATTATTAAGGATAAGGCCATTCCTTTCTTGAGAATATCGGGCATCACAACATGGCTTTATCCTATTGTGCTGATGAAAACCAAGCTTTTGAGATCCTAATTAAATTAGGAAGATTGGATGAGGCTCTGAAGAGTGCTAATTCCCCAATAAAATATGAAAAATTAGGCAAGAATTTTTTCAAAAATGGTGACATAAAAAACTCTGCAGAATGCTTTTCCAAATCTAATAATCTTGATGGGCTTTTCTTAGCCGATATTTTCGGTGAAAAAAAGTTTTTAGAATATGTCGGAACTATGGCTCAAAAATCTGGCAGGAATAATCTTGCCTTTTTGGCATTTTATAAAAATAAGAATGTCGACATTTGCCTGTCTTTGTTAAAAGGAACCCCATATTATGATGTATTTTCTAAGTTCTATTATCAGGGCTGATCTTTTATTAAATTCACAGTTCCTATTTTTTATAATGTTGTTGTGTTTCGTCATAATTTTGTAAAACCTATAACTAAGGTAAAATAAAATAATTTATTAATGGGCTATGATGTATGTATGTATTAAAATACTATTTTAATATTGTGTATCCGTTTTCACGCTCATTACACACTCTGGGATATCACAATTCTCCACCTTTCCTAACTCAATCTTCTTATTCTCTCCAGGTATCATCTCTGCTCCTACAACAATCATAGGAAATAATAATAATAATAATAATAATAACGTTTATTTGTACCGTTACAGAAAAATGTTGTTTGATGTTATTTACAAAGTTTATATTCACATTCTTATGTAACTTATCACACTAAGTACAGTCAAAAGTTTTAAGTTCAATGGGCCCCTAATTAAGCTTCAGCTTGTATCTAGGGGACCTGAGCAGTGAGTTACCTTTAATGTGCTAATCACTACAAAGCGAAACATTACTATTTTACAATAAAGTTGGATTCAGGTGGTACTTAATTAAGATACGTAAATTATAATAACATGAGATAAAATTAGATGAAATTAAAATTAAGCAGCAGTGTGTGAGTGTAGTATGTGTGTGTGTGTATGTGTGTGCGTGTGTGTGTGTAAGTGTATGTGTGCACGGGAGAGGGAGTATGGATGTGTATACACATGTATGTTAAGTGATACCTGTACTATACTATAATATGACGACTGTGAGTTATTGATTTCAGTGTGTTAATTAAGGCAAATTTTTAAGATTGTAATAGGTTGATTAAAGTCAATGTTCTGACCTATTGTTTAGATGGCATGATATTTTCAATTTCATCGTACGAGAGAGACAGCAGCCAGTTTGTTACAACTTTCTTGCACTGAGACACATGCAGGTGCTTGATGTTACATATTTTGTTGACTGTGTTATAAATGTGTGGATGCAAGTAGGATGGGCAGCGTTTGGCCAAAAGTGATGTTACTTGGGGCGGAGGTATTGTAAAAATACGCTTTTTCATCAGGATACAATAATCGGGTATGGTGTTAATGTTTTTATGTATACACAATATAGCCTTCAGAATGTAAAGTTGTCTGACACGTAGTATCCGAGTTTCTTTATATAGTGTTTCAGTTCGATAGCGAAAGGGCTTCCTTAGCATAACTTTAATAACTACACGCTGAGCTCTTTCGATCTCAATCAATGTGGATTTTCCGCGCCACCCCATACAGAAATTCCGTACGCTAAAACGGATTGACAGATGCATAATAAATTAGGCAGAGCATGTTAGGGGAAGTACAGTCACGCAGGTTTTTCATTATAAAAATTATTTTCCTCACACGCTTAGATAGCAGATTTATGTGCTTTTTAAAGGATAAATTTTGGTCTAAAGTGATGCCCAAATATCTCAAGGAGTCGGTAAGAGCAATCAAAGGACAATTACAGTTGTTGAGATGGGAATGTTGAGAATTACAAGAGTGAATCCTAAGGGTGATATCGTCAGGAGGCTTCGAGGCTTGAGTTTTATAGAAGGAGATAGCTTTTGTTTTTAAGACATTTAAAGTTAACAGATTTCTGTCTAGAGTATCAGCCACTGTCTTCAATCCATTTTCTGCAATGTTGAATACACGTTCCCACGATTCGGCGTGGAATATGACAGCTGTATCGTCTGCGTAAGATATTATTTTTCCATTATCAATAGGTATATTCAGCATGTCGTTAATGTAAAGACTGAATAAGGTCGGTCCAAGTATACTTCCTTGTGGGACTCCAAAGTTAACAGGAAGTATCTTACTTTTCAGTCCACCCACCTTCACATACTGCCTTCTATTTGATAGATAGCATTCAAACCATTGAAGTGGAATCCCTCTGATACCGGCTGCTTCTAGCTTTTTGAGAAATAGAGGAACCGACACGGTATCGAAGGCTTTGGCTAGGTCTATAAAGACCCCTAACACTTTATGACCTTTGTCAATAGATGAAGCTATCGTGTTGGTTAACAAAGTTGCGGCATCGTCAGTCGACTTGCCTTTTCGGAAACCAAATTGCATGTCGGAGATTAGTTTATTTTTTTCAAGGAAATCAACTAAACGAGAGTTGACAACCTTTTCAAGTATTTTGGAAAAAATATTTAAAAGTGCGATTGGCCTGTAGTTTTCAACCGAATCCGCAGCGCCACCTTTATGAATCGGGCTAACTGCTGCCACTTTCCAGGAGTCAGGAAAAATCCCTGTTTCAAGGCTTAAATTTATAAGGTAAGTTGATGGTGTTAGTATAAAATGTTTTATTTTCTTGATAAATCTCGGGCTAATATTGTCTGGTCCCGGGGTACTATTATTTTTAAGTTGAAGTATATATTTATTTATTTCTGATTCATCGGTGGGAACTACAAAAAAGGAATTAGATGAAGTTTTGCGGGGAATAAAGTTATCGACAATGGAGTTTTGCGTTTCGGCAAGTCTTGTCAAGATGGTGTTGGAAAGTTCTTTACCCAATGTAGAGAAGTAATAATTTATCTTATTTAAGGATTCATTATTATTTTGTGCGTAACTTAGAAGTAACTGATTTAGATTGTTTCCTTGGGAGTATGGGTCGTATATAGTTTTGAGGGTTTTCCACAATTGCTTCGGATTCTTTTGGTTTTCACATATGCGTTGGTTGTAAAACTCACTCTTAATTTTCCTCAGTAGATGGTTGTAAAAGTTTCTGTATCTGGTAAATATCAACCGACGCGTCTCATCGTGTGGATACTTTTTTGATTCCAGCTGCAGCCTATCCCTATGCCTCATACACCTTAAGAGACCAGGGGTCATCCAGGGTTTGATGTTAAAGTGGCTACATTATTATTACATTTAGCCACAAAATGTGACCGAATGGTCGGGCATGACTACACAAGGAGACACAATGAAGTTCTAAGATGCATACACTTGGCTCTATGCAATAAGTTTGGATTAAGAAATTTCAAGAAACAGAGAACGCACTCAATCCAAGAAGTTGTAGCTAATGAAAATTTAGAAATAAGAGTTGATACTCTAATTAAAACTGACATTAAAATACAACATAACAGACCAGATTTATTTGTATACGATAAAAAGAGAAAAGAAATAGAATTTATTGAAGTCGGTAATATATGGTAATAATAATATGGTTTTACCAAGGGTAAATCCACTACAGACGCTGGAATTTCACTTTTAAAACACATTTTTGATGCTTGGGAGGGCAGACAAGACGCAATAGGTATTTTCTGTGACCTTTCTAAAGCATTTGATTGCGTAAGTCACGACACATTAATGAGGAAATTAGGGCATTATGGTGTCTCTATCAAATCACTCGGCCTTATTAAGTCATACTTGTCGGATCGAATACAAAAAGTTGTTATTAATAAAACTGAATCTGCTGGAACTTCACTGGTTATGGGCGTGCCTCAGGGATCAATATTAGGTCCTTTACTATTTTTAATATTGTTACGCCGGTGGCTTAGTAAAACTTCAAAAGTGATTTTCTGTAACTTAGAAACGTTTTCAGCAGGCTGAAACATCGTTTCAGGCCGTTTCAGAAGTAGCTCTTTCACATACTAAAAAATCTAAATTACACCCAAGTTACAGTAGTTTTCAGGCGCCTGAAACATGTTTTCAGTACGTTTCAGGCTACCCTCTATCCAACGCCGCAATAACCTGAAAACCCGTTTTCAGGCGTTTTCAGGACCCCTTATGAGCCATTAAGCCTACTTCAGTAAAAGGACATAAATTTCAATAGGAGTGAAAGAGATAGCAATAGTAGAAAGAGACAGAGATAGTTAGAACATTCGAGAAGTATTAGAATGAGAAAACATCATTAGAAAGAGATAGACAAACACAGAATATTCGAGAAAGATAGTACGGGAATATTCGAGTATTGTGTATCGAGAATATTCGAGTATCGAGACAGTTATATTCGAAACGTCTCGAACGCGCGACATTCGAGTGTGTCCGCGAATGTTCTGGCAAGAGTGGCAAGTATCTTAGGGGACTATATAAGGCTGTGTCCGGCCGCCGGAAAGCAGTATTGTTTTGCGATACAGTGCGAAAACATCTAAGTGATATTGGAGAACTAAGAAGCGACTTTCAGTGCTTTCAGTTAAGTGATTAGTGACAGTTAGTGATACTAATTAATAAAAGTTCAGTGTTTTGGTAGACCGCCGTTTAATTCACTGACCCCAGCTCGTAACAATATATATTAACGACCTTCCTTACTATACAAGCACTTTATGTGAAACAGTGCTATTTGCCGATGATACTTCTCTTGTTTTTAAAGTTGACAGAGGCAGCAATTGTTCGGACGAGGTAAATAGTGCTCTATCAAAAGTTCTACAATGGTTTACATTAAATAATCTTTCATTAAATTCGAGAAAAACCAAATTTGTTAAGTTTTCTATACCAAATGTAAGGCAGGTTAATACACCATTAAATATTAATGGTGAAGTGGTATCTCTTGTTGACAGTACTAAGTTTTTAGGCATACACTTAGATTCCAGATTACAATGGTATACCCATATTGATGCTCTGTCAAGCAGACTTAGCTCAGCTGCGTATGCTGTTAAAAAAATAAGGCTTCTAGCTGATGTTGAAACAGCAAGGTTAGTTTACTTTAGTTATTTTCATAGTGTAATGTCTTATGGCATTTTGTTATGGGGATCAGCTGCCACCATTGAAAGTATTTTTATACTACAGAAAAGAGCAATTAGAGCTATATATAATTTAAGACCAAGGGATTCCCTTAGGGATAAGTTTAAAGAAATTAACATTTTAACATTGGCGGGGCAGTACATCTATGAAAATATAATCTATGTACACAAATATTACAAAAATTTCATTAAGAATAGCGATGTTCATAAATTAAATACAAGAAATAAAAATAAGCTTGCTGTTCCAAATTTTAGATTACGTAAAACACAAAACTCATTCTTGGGGAAATGTATAACTTTTTTAACAAGTTACCACACAGTATTGTTAATCTACCTTTTAATAAACTTAAAACTCGAGTAAAAAAAACTTTGATGAGCAAAGGATATTATCGAGTCCAGGATTACTTGGATGATCGAAGTGTCTGGGACTAAAAAACCCTCGCTCGTTGAAATAAACAAATTGTTAATAAATTCTTAGGTAACTGTGTAACATAATAACATGTATATTTAACTGTACCTATTATAATAACTTTTGTTACTTGTATAATACATTATTGCTAGTTTTTAAATGATTGTATGCGCGTGTCCTGCGGTTGATTTTTTTTTTTAGTTGTGCTAATTTACACGGGTACCTGTTTTTGGTAATTTGTATCCTTCTGTGGCTTAAGGGTAGTCATACTCTCATTAAAATCTCTTCGGCAGTGTCGTGTGAGGCGGGTCGTTACGTTCCCTAAAACATGGTTGAGCGAAGCGATGGCTGGTTCATGCGTCATGCTCGTGAACGGGTGCTGCCAGCGGAGATGAGTCTGCTCTTTGCTATACTGGGTACTACTCGTATTTATTATAATTTTAATTTAACTTTAATATATTCTTTTAAAACTGTATGACACGGCATTCCTAATATAGGCATGTTTACTAAATATTTTTTTATTAATTATACTATGTAATGGAAAGTGACTTCATGAATTATCAATATTGAAGTCATTTTCCAAATTGACGACTCTGTATCTATTTAATACAGGGAAAAAAAAAACAGCCCTTGCTGAGTTTCTTGCCGGTTCTTCTCAGTACAAGGTCTCCCGCCGTAGATTTGCGAACCGATGGCGTAGCTTTTCGACATTCACAAGTGCTTGTAACAGCCCAGACTGAATAAATGATTTTGAATTTGAATTGAATTTGAATACCAACTTGGATTTATTAACACTGGTTAAAAACTAGAAAATACAATTTAATTGCTAATGAGTTATCACTTACTTACACATGTAAAGTGAAAATAATATCATATGTGATTACCTGAGATGGTTTGGTAATGAAATACTTATATATAGAAAAGAGATCGAGATTTAGCCTAAAACTGAAGCATATATGATATATGTTTCAGTTTTGGGCTGAATTTCGATCTATTTTCTGTATTTCTAGTAGTATTTATAACCAAACCATCCAAGGTCATCGCATGTGGTATTATTTTTACTTTACATCTGTAAATAAGTGACAACTCATTTGCAATTAAATCGTATTTTCGCAATTTATTCTTTTTAATTGTGTTCTCATATTAATGATAACGATTTAGGGTTATAATACACTTCCTTCAACTCGGGCACCTTATCTTTATTAACAAAGTAAATTATAAAATTTTTCACAATACCAAACATATTTATTTTTTGATCTAAGATTGGTCCAATAATACAAATTATAATTTGTTATAGATATATCAAAGTTCTGTAAGAAATAAATTTATTTAAGGTTTAAAGACAATTTGTATTTTATTATTGAGTAGGCCCGATTTCGCCTCCTGTTGACATATCATTGATCTTACTGACCAATGCCTCAACTTCGTTGTGACCATTATCCCCTTAAAGACCACGTCTTCTTTCGAATGAAATACTTTCTAAGGTATGGACTATCTATTAAAGATATTTTTAACTCATTGTTCTCTGTTTCACTCTCAACCCACCGTCAGGCGTATCCAAGCTTTTCATCCTATCCAGCCCATCCTTTTCTTTCCATCCTGGTATCATTTCTACTGTTATAATATTCATAGGAAATACTTTCAAGGGTCTTCTTAAGAACAATAAATTGAATTTAAGATTGAATTTTGGTTGTTAATCCGATCTCTTTGGCATATGATTTATGGAATACAGTTACAATTCCATCCCATGTTAAAACATTTATTTATTTATTTATTTATTTTATTTTATTTGGAACACAAACAGTTAAAAGTGACAAATATAGTTACTACACAGATAATTACACAAAAACCAGTAAAGTGTTCACAGAAAAGCTAGTACAATTAAACGGCTCGAGCAAAATACACGTACCAACAGTTATAAACAAGCGTTTAAACATTGCTTCTACATTAGTTATAAACAAATAAAAACTACTCTAAAATCCAATTAAACATACTAACAAAGATAGGCACAATATCTAAGCCACTTTAAAGTAATCTTAAATAACAATTTTACACTTAGCTTAAACAAAATTTAACTATCATAAATATTAAGTTGCTTCACTGAGAGAAAATTATTGTCATTGTATCAAAAAAACTTTAACCCCACACAACCGTTTAAAGCAAATTGATATAGATACAAAGTTTTTATTGTCAGATGTTTATTGTGATTATAACAACATTTATTAGCAATGTTAAACGTTGTTACAAATACAATTTTTATTAACTTTGTTAGAAGAGCAAAATTTTATTTTGTTGTTTTAACAATTTTACTTTGCTAAGGTGACTTTCTGTTTTGTCAATATGGCAAAACAGTCAACTACTCCAGTATACCAACCTTGCTACCCTAACAAAGGAAGCACACGCTTCTGAAACTGATTTGTAAGACGTTGGCTTTAATTTTAAATAATAATCTACTGATGATTAATAATGCATGCCCCAATTAAGAGGCAAATCGTAGTAGACCTTAAAACATTTTCTGTTCCATACAAGTGTAACGTATCCAAAATGTACAGAACAGCAAATATTTAAGGTCAACCGATTTGCTTCATATTTGGGGTATGCACTACTAATTATCAGTAGATTATTATTTTGAATTAAAGCCAACGTCTTACAAATTACCTGTATAAGAGGTTCAGAAGAGTGCACTACCTTTGTCAGAGTAGCAAAAAGGTGGATATACTGGAGAAGCTGACACCAACGCAAAAATATAAAAAAGGATTCAAAATGTGACCTACTTAGGAGACCGCTGAGGTAAGCAAACCTTATGGGTAACAGGATAACAAAGGTGGTACTTACCCAACATTTTATTTGTCAGATGACTAAGTCCGACATTTATTAAAAATACCCTTAGGGCCTCGTCGTCCATATTGAATATCTCGCAATTGTCACTCATTAAAATAGTTCTCAAAGTGGTTAAAAACCTATGTGATTTTTGATTCGTAGCACGTAACCGGTACCGGTATACTGATTTGGTCCACCAAAGGAATTATAGCAATTTATTGTAATCCTGTCAGGTGTTTAAACCGCTAAAACGAAATGATATATTCACACGCGCTCAACGATCACAGGCAAATGAAACAAAATCATAATAAAACTTCGATCAACTGACAAAGTTCGTTAAATCATTAGCTCCCCCCGCCGCCAATTCATGCCACTTACTTTGTCAATACGCCAAAGTTAATAATTAAAAATGTATCTCAGCACAAAAGGCACTTTGCTATTATTTTCTTTTGTGAATCAAACAATTTTAAATTTTGATAGATCGACAAAATATGGAAATCGTTGACAACGTAAAGTTGCGACAGTGTTAATAATACTATAACTTAAATAAAATGACAAATAACGTATTGTCCACAGATTCATAAAAGTTTGACAATAAAAACTTTGTGGCCATAGATAAATTAATTTATATTCTTTACCTATGTATTTTGATGCAAATACAAAAAAATATTGACAACGTTTTTATTGTGGCTTTGTTAGCTATATTTTTCCTTGAGACATCATGAATGTTGTTTCTAAATCTCTGCAAGCTTAAGCCAAAAATATCAACATCTTGGTAAAATTCATTATAAGCTTGGCATGCGCGGATGAGAAACATATTTCTAACATATCTTGTTCTTGTGATTGGAACATGAAAAACGTTATTACTTCTAGAACTTAGTCTAGGACATCTAAATGAAATATTTCTTAAAAGGAATGGCGAATCTAAATGATTATTAATCAATTTATAAAGAAATAATTGGTCTCTTTCGGCGCGACGTAATGCTAGAGAAGACATAGAATTAGGGACGGGCTGGTTTGTCTTATAACACTTGAATTTCATGTGTTTAAAAAATTTACGATTAATGGACTCAATTAATTTAACATAATGTTTATACTGAGGATTCCAAATGACTGAACTATACTCAAGCACTGAACGAACAAAACAATTATAGAGCAGTACAAGTGTTGAAGCTTTCTTAAACTCCTTACCCATTCTCAACACGAAGCCCAGCATCCGATAAGCCCTTGCAACAATTGAGGTTATATGGAAATTAAAACTCAGTTTATCGTCAACAATTAAACCTAAATCTCTCACCTCATTAACTCTTTTTAAGGGTATATTATTAATGTTATATACATGAAAATAAGGTTTTTTCCCCCTTGTAAATGACATAATATTACACTTTTCAACATTAATATAAAGATTATTTTGTGAACAGTAATTACAAAGAGAATCAAGGTCTTCCTGAAGTAATGAAGTATCCAAAGAGGATTTGATGACTCTAAAAATCTTCATATCGTCAGCATAGATTAAAAAATTGCAATTTTTGAATGTACGCTTTATGTCATTCACAAATAAATTAAATAAAAGGGGCCCCAGATGGGAGCCCTGAGGCACGCCCGAGGTTACAGGGACAAAACTTGAGCAATAACCTTTTATTGCTACCGCCTGAGTACGGTCGCGTATGTAAGACTGTAACCATCGCAGCAAGTCACCGTGGATACCAATACACTCAAGCTTTTTGAGCAGCAATGTATGGGAAATTTTATCAAAGCACTTTGAGTAATCCGTGTAAACAACATCAACTTGGTGTCCCAGGTCCATTGATCTAGCTACCTGACTTACAAATTCACACAGATTAGTCTCTGCGCTTCTCTTTATCCGGAAACCATGTTGTTCACTTATGATAAGTGGCCCAACGGACGGATATAAGATGTCATAAATAATTTTCTCAAACATCTTTGCAATCGTACAAAGCTTAGATATAGGTCTATAATTGCGTACATCGTGCTTATCACCTGATTTAAAAACTGGAACCACGTAGGACTGTTTCCAAACCTCAGGCATTACACCCACAGAAAGTGATAGATTAAATAAGTAAGATATTGGTTCAGACAAACTATACCTACAAGATTTAAGGAATATAGGAGGTATACCATCCGGTCCACAACCCTTTCTTTCATCCAATAATTTAAGGTATTTATTGACGGTAACTTGGGATAAATGGCTAACTGAACCCAATGATAAAATACTGTCCTGCGCATGATCAGCACTTATATTTGAGGGTACACCCTTGTCAGACTCAAAAACAGATTGAAAATAATCGTTAAAGAGGTTACACAAACTCACTCCCCCCGAACCAACGTCAGTGTTTAGATGGACAGTATCAGGGATAGTCCCCGAAGATTTTCTTGACTTTATGAAAGTCCAGAAATATTTGCTGTTATTCTGCAATTTATTCTCAGAATCTGAAATAAACGAGTTATAGCATGCTAACTGAATTTTTTTTTTGGCGTTCACGAAGTAACGTAAAAGTTTCGTAGTCACAAAGTCTACCATATAATTTCCACTTTTTATGGACTTTTAACTTCTCTCTTATAATTTTAACTAAAGGCTTGGAGTACCATGAAGGGAAACTAGACGCACTTCTTATGGACTTTGAGGGGATGTGCTTAGTTATTACATTATTTACTATTGTATAGAAAATAGATATAGCCGAATCTATATTGTTACTATAATATAAGTCACTCCAATCAGCCCGAGACAATGCAGTATTTATTTCACTATAGTCAGCAATACGGAATAATTTAACTGTTCTAGATCGATCATTGAGATTTTTGCCACGTGCCAAGTCAGTGACAATTACTAAGGCAGGATGATGTGCATCCTCGGGGACAAGTGGGCAAGTACATCGGTTCACTTTACAGAATATACTACTTATAAGTAAATCCAAACACCTTGAGTTTGTATTGATAATACTATTATACTGTTCAAAGTCACACACAGACAGGAAACCATACAAAGCCTGGACCAATTCATCCCCTGAACTCGTATTAGTGATAACATATGATGAACCATTACTAGACCAATTAGCATGGCTAATATTGAAATCACCCAGTATTATGAACTTAGACTTGGAATCCTCAGTTGCGCTTTGAGATACATTTTCAAAGTATTCACAAAGACATTCGTATTGTAATCGGCAATGGGGAAAATAACAACAGTGAATGCGTATTAGTTCAGGATGGTGTAAAGATCCGGTAATAATTGACACTTCAACCACATCGGCTGCTGACCCTGAAAGCTGAAACTTGAAAGTTGATCGCACTGAAATGTTATTATGCACAGCAATTAGCACTCCGCCACCAAATTTGTCGCCACGGGCACTATAGTCACGGTCGGACCTATAAATAGTATACCTCGAGTCAAACAATTCTGAGTCATACACACAGTCCATAAGCCATGTTTCACTCAAACAAATGATGTCATAATTAGCCATCATTAAGCTTCGGAGAAACATGTGAGTCTTAGTGCGAAGCCCGCGAACATTTTGATAATAGATGGAAAGTTTACTAGTCATAAAATAATTTAAAGTATAACTCATAACTGATATAAGCTAATAGGAATAAAGAGATTTTATTATACATAATAACCAAAATTATCGCCATTAATAATGATAAACTTAACAGACATGTTGTATTAAAGATGCTCTCAACCATAATTTATCATAAGGAATTATTCTTATTTTGCATTTATGCATTGACCCAATTTCGTTGGCTTATACATTGCATTTCCTCGTCTTCTCATTCCCTACAATTGTTAATTGCACCTGACTAAAAAAAAACCCACTACAATAATTGTTATAAGTCTTCTCTTTTTATCGTGAATTACTATATCAGGAGACCTATTTTTGAATTACGAATGCGACTTAGAAATCACCGATGTGACTAATAATCACCGATTTTCAATCATTCTTATTTTTGAATATCACTGATGTGACTACCTTAGTCACAGGTGTGATTTCATTACGAGTGCCCTCACCCACTCGTAATGAAGTCATACTTGTGGAAATGTTATTGTTTGATTTTTCAGTTATATATTACACTTATATATATATGAATGTAGCATATATATATACATATATATTATAACCTTAACCATAATGGTTAAGCCGGCATTAACCGGCAGCGGTACATTCTGCGTAGAACCGAACTCTTACATTTATGTGTGTACTTTATCTATGTTGGCAGCTCTTTTTTTTTTTTTTTTTTTTTTTGTTTCCCTGAGGAAAATGCATTAAATTGCATACCCGGCTGTGGCGAGCCGGGGTTATGTGGGGCTCTCCTCCCCAGAAGGGGAGGCCTACCACTAAAAACCTCAGGGATGGCCTTCCTCAGGCATGTAGGGAGCCCCTGGGAACAGAAAGCTTCTTCCGGGAACCCCCAGCCTCCGCTCCCCCGTCGAAACAGGGGAGCCCTCCTCGGGGGAGGCTTACTACCTCCCCCGGTCTCCTCCACCGACGACGCCCCCCGGCCACGGAAAGGGCGTGGTCCATCCCGGGTCGCCGTAGCAGTCGCGACTTACTCGCGCCCGTCGGCGACCCGCGGCGGCGCCGCAGCTGTGCTACCGAGCCCGGCGCCGCCTTCTTCGAGCGGGATCGGCCATCTCCCGACCCCGCTCGGCGGCCTCCTTCTGGAGCATCACTGCCTCACAGAAGGAGGCCACAGCCCTCCAACCTCCCTCGTCCGCCAGCATTGCCGCAATCAATGCTGGCGGAGACAGATCTCGCCCGATCTCTGCGACCAAGACTCGGCGCTCGGAGGCCCAAGGGGCACTCCGCCAGCGTGTGCTGGGCCGAGTCGAGGTCGGATGCGCAGTGGTGACAATGTGTCGATCCCTCCCGTCCTATTCTACACAGATACTCACCGAAGCAGCCGTGCCCGGTGAGTATCTGAGTCAATCGGTAGGTGACCTCCTCCTTCCCGTGGAGCCAAGCTTCGAGGTGCGGGAGTACGGCACCGACGGCCCGCTGGCGCGCGCAGATCCGTAATTCGAGCTGCGCACGCCAGGCCGCCACAATCCGTCGGTGCCACTCCCGCTTAGGCACTTCGTGCGCGGATTCCAGGGCGCTCCCCCCATCGCCCTCCCGGCCGACACGCCGCGACGCATACGTCGCCGCGTACATGTCGGCCAGGATGTCGAATGGGGGGGAGCGTCCCAGAACCGTCGCCGCCTCGTACGAGATTGTACGGTAGCCTCGCACGATCCGTATGGCCATTATCCGCTGCAGGCTCCGTAGCAGAGCTCTGCAGCGGGGGGACCTCGCGCAGTCTTGCGACCACACGGGAGCCCCATACATGGCCACGGATCGCACGACGCCCTCGTACAGGCGGCGAACTCCATCCCTCGGTCCACCGAGATTGGGCAGCAGGCGATGCAATGCGCCCGCCACCCTTTTGGCTCGGGGGACCAACCGCACGAAATGCTCCTCGAAGCTCCAGCGGCGGTCCAAGGTGAGGCCCAGGTACTTGATGTACGGCCCCACCGGGACCACCGCGTCACCCACCCGGATCCGGCAGCTGGGTGGTTCCCGGCGCCTCGGAAGGCCGTGGAACCATAGCGCCTCGGTTTTGTGAGGCGCTATTTCTAAACCCAGCCGGCGGATCGCCCGCACGACACATGTCACCCCAAGCTCGGCAAGCGTAAGCACCGGCCCGAAGTCGGCCCCAGTCGTAACGACGAGAGTGTCGTCAGCGTAGCAGACGACACTCACGCCGTCAGGAGGCTGGTGCGAAGGACCGCGTCGTATGCGAGGTTCCATAGCAGGGGTCCCAACACCGACCCCTGCGGAACGCCGCATTCGACCCTCCTCAACGTTTCCATCCCGTCCCGTCCCATCACGCTGATCGTCCTGTCGCGCAGATAGTCCCCGACCACGGCCCGCAGGTAGGGAGGGAGCTCGTGGTATACGAGCGCCTCCCTAATAGCCTGCCAGGGGAGGGTGCCGAAGGCGTTGACGATGTCTAACGACACCGCCAACGCCACCCCCCCCGATCGGACTGCGGACTCCGACAGGGAACGAACACGCTGGATGGCGTCCAGCGTTGATCGTCCCCGCCGGAATCCAAATTGGCAGTCCGATAGGTCGGGACCCGCGCGCGACAGGTGCTCGCTGATACGAGCGGAGATAACCCTTTCGAAGAGTTTCCCCGCCTCGTTCAGCAAGCAGATCGGACGGAACGAAGACGGAACGTCGCCGGTCCTTCCTTCCTTCCTGAGGAGCACCAGCCTGGCCGACTTCCAGTCGACGGGGAACACGCCCTCACGGAGACAGCTCGTGAAGAGCTGCCTCACCGTGCTCCCCAATGCCCTGAGCGCCAGCGCTAGCACCTTTCCCGGGACCCCATCTGGTCCCGGGGCAGTGCTGCGCGCAGAGAGCCGCGAAACGGCCCTGGCGAGCTCGCTCTCCGTCACCCGGAGGTCGTCCGACCAAAGGCCGAGCGACGGGGTGGCGGGGGGACTGTCCCGGACCCTCGGGAAAAGCGTATCCAGCGCTCTTCCCACGACGAGAGGGTCCAGGGTCTCCGTCAGCGGAGGGACCCACGGTCGGAGCTTGCCCAGTACCATTCGGTACGGGCGCCCCCATGGGTCCCTCTCCAGTCCCCCCAGCAGCTCGCGCCAGGACCGCGCCTTGGCGTCGGCAATGGCGACGCCAAGCGCCTTGGTCGCGGCTCCGTACGCGCTTCTGGCGCTCAGGACTTCGTCGACTGAGGCTTGCCGTCTTCGACGGGCTCTGAGGTACTGGCGGCGCGCGGCTACTACAACGACCCGTAGCCGCGCTATCTCCTCGTTCCACCAGTACGCAGAGCGCCGCCGGAGCGGCCTGACTCGGGGCATGGAGACGTCGCAGATCGACGTCATCGTTTCCCGGAGCCAGGCGGCCCGCGCATGCACATCGAGGTCGGGCGAAATCCGTGCCTCCTCCGCCCAGTCCGCGACGTGGGCAGCGGCTAGGGCCGCATCCCGGTCCAGCCGCTTGATGGACCAACGTCGCGGACGGCTGTCCTCCTGGAGTGTGCGGGTAGGGCGGCGGTGGGCCACCGACACGTCGAACACGATGTGCCGGTGGTCGGAGAGTGTAACCACCTCCGCCGCCACCCTCCAACCTGACACCATGCGGTGAGCAGAGGGAGTCGCCCATGACAGGTCGACGATCGACTCTCCCTGCCACCGCACGCAGGTGCTGACCGACCCCCGGTTTAACAGCCGGAGGTCCAGTCCCGCCGCCCACTCCAGGAGTGTCTCCCCTCTTACGTCGTCCCGGGTGTCGCCCCACTCTCGCGAGTGGGCGTTGAAATCACCCAGGACGAAGACTGGACGGGGAGCGCAACAGCGAACGCAGTTCGCTACCCCGTCCAGAAATGCCTCGAATGCGGCGAGGCCGCAGTTCGGGGAGATGTAACAGCCTACCGTGGCCGTGGACCCCCATTCCACGGCCACGTAACCCGGCCCCGTAGCGAGCAGGGTACAGTGTGGTCGGTCGATCGCCCAATAAATGGCGACCAAGCCCTGGTCGTCCCCAAACCACCTTGGGTGGTTCGGGACAGAGTAGGGCTCTGCGACGACCGCCAGGGCAACCTCACCCTCCGCGAGCGCTTGGATCAAAAGATCCTGCGCCGCGCGGCAGTGATTGAGGTTACCCTGGAGCACCCTGCACCCTGTGCTTTGGACGTCCATGTTAAGATTGGACGTCCATCGCTACGCTCGCCCCCGGGCGGGGCGGGGGAGTTGGGCGACCCCCCCCTTCCTTTTGGGTGGGCAGCACCTCCTGCTGCCCACCCGGTGGCCTGCCGGTCTGCCCAGGTCCTTGCAGACCGGGCAGGAGGGAGCACTCGCGGTGCAGAGACGGGCAATATGCCCCGGCTCCGCACCGGTAGCACAGAGTGCTCCGGTCCACCTGGCGGTTAGGGCAATTTACCCTAACGTGCCCCCTCTCGAGGCACCCGAAGCACTGTTGAGGGCGTGCTTCGAGCGCCTGCACCCTGACCGAGGACCACCCGATCAGGAGCCGCCCCGACGTCAGTTTCCTGACGGCCGCGAGCGGACACCTGACCCAGGCGGTCCCCATGCGCGCGTGCCCGGCGCGTATTTCCCCGACCCTAACGTCGGCCGGGGAGCACTCGCCGGCAGCGGATATGACTGCCGCCACATCCACTTGGGCGATGGACTCGTCGAGGTCCATCACCCGCACATCCGCCATCTTGCACGGGCGCGTGATCTTCGCGCCCGTGCCTTCCAGGGCCTCCCTCATTCGTTCCGCCAGGGCGTCAGCCTTGGCGGAACTCTCCGGGCCCGGCACCTCTAATAAGAGGGCCCCGGTCGCCGCCCTCCTGGTACGTACGCCGCCGGTGATCCCTAGGGCCGCCAAGCTAATTTTTGCTTTGGCGGTCCCCATAACAGCGGCGTACGTGGTCCCAGAATCTGGAGGCACCGTAACAACCACCGCCGCACAGGCCGGTGGTTTGGGTAGCCTCCGGGGTCCGGGCTCCACCACTTTTATTTTCGGGGCCTCTTTTGAGGCCGCGGCCCTCTTGGGGGCAGCCTTCTTTGGGCGGTTCGTCACGGTGGCCCAGGTGGTCACCCCGGGGATCTCGGGCGCCGGCGCTGAAAGTGCCGCCGGCGGGGCCATCGTGACGGGCCTGGGAGGAGGGGGATGTTGGCAGCTCTGCGATCGACTTTCAAAAATTGGATGTTTAGGAATCCGTGACCTCAAAGTCACCGCTGACTATTTAGTCAGCGGGTTGATTTTGAAATCAGAATTGATACTACAGGTTGCTACTGTAGTATCAATTCTGATTTCAAAATCACTATTACCATTTACTTCATGAACAGAGTGATTTATTAGTTTTTTACTTCTTTTAATGTTACATTTATTACAAAGTAAAAGATGGATGCATTTTACAACCTCATTATGTATACGTGTATAGTCGATTTTTTTTTTATTTTTATATAATAGCAGGCAAACGAGCCAACGGGTCACC
>JAYEAL010000489.1:0-73857 GCA_036419045.1 Scirpophaga incertulas
CGTTGCCAACTTACGAAGTATGCATTACAGATGTTGTACGCAAACTTTATCTTATTCGCAGCTTCTGAAGAAGTATAAAATGTTGACTTTGGAGGACAGACATACGTACCTGGAGATGAATATTTTGTACGCAATTAACCTAATATTATAAATCGGAAAGTGTGTTTGTTTGTTTGTTCCGCTTTCACACGCCGTAACTCCTGAACCGATTGCTTTGAAATTTTGCAGACGTAAAGATAAAAGTCCGGATTCAATAATAGGCTACATTTTATCTCGGAAAAATCGACAGATCCCACGAGATGCGCAATAAAGGCTTCGCTCAAAAACTACTGCACAGATTTTCATGCGGTTTTCATCAATAGATAGATTGATTCTTGAGCAAGGCTTTGCGCTATTTTTTATCGCAAAGCCTTGCTCAAGAATCAATTTATCTATTGATGAAAACCGCATGAAAATCTGTGCAGTAGTTTTTGTGTATATAAAAACGGATATTCCCACGGGAAGCGCGATAAAACCTTTGCGCCATAAACCGACTTCCGCGCATATGTAGCCATGGGCAAAAGCTATGACCCTTAACCCTCTATAGACCCAACCCCAAAATCCACACGGGCGAATCCGCGGGCAGAAAGCTAGTTAATAATAAATTTTGACTGCATGGACCTAAATAATAACGTTTATTACATAGCCCCGAGATCCGTTCTGAAGCGTAAGGTCCGTGTTGACAATTTATTTGCTACCAGTGCTTGTCGTACAAACACTGGACTGCGCTGTCCTCTGAATCGCATTTTAAAATGTTACAATTCTATGTTTGTATCTGTAGATGTATTCAAACGCAATTTTGAATTTGAATTGTCAAGCGTATTACATGATAATTCAAACAATAACATCTATATAATATGTAAGTTATAGTACCATGCAACACGTATCCAGCTTACGGTGCAGTTTACGCCAGCCACACATTGCATCAGTCGGCGCAGGCACGAGGCGCTGACTCCGCGGAACGTGTCGCCCCACTTAGTTTAAGCATTTACTTTATTGTTATGAATTATTTGTGCGTCACTTCAATATCTAACATCGATTTGTCGTCACGTAACCTAGCTTTGTAATTCTTTTAATAAATAAGTCATAAAATTTTGTCTTTTTTTACATCTTGCTGCTGCAGTTAACATAATTGGCGCAGTCGGTAGGATATCCGCGGTCGGTTTCGAAATAGAACAGAAGATTTCCGTTTAGTCGAGCCGTCCGAGTGGCTCCTAAGTCGCGTCCCGGATATCCGAATCAACATCCCGTTGCTGCAGCCAAGAGATCCAGATATCGATCCAGTGAAAAAAAGGCAGAAGATGCTGTATATGTAAGTACATTAGAATCTTCTAGTGTATTGCAATTTTATCCTTTAAGTTCCATTTAATTTTTCAAGATTTCCTTTCTCAGGCAATCGGGAACCCGTAGCTTAGTTTTATCATCAAGGTCAAGTTTTTATGATAAAAATAGAGATTTGAATATTAGCGATTTAAGTATTAGTGATTTAAATAGTAGTTTAGAACAAGTCGATATGGTTGACCTTGATCAAATTTTCAAGGCCCTTCGCCTGGTCCCGGAATTTGACGGGAATCCAAACATTTTAACGCGGTTCATACAGTTGTGTGACCAACTTGTAGCCGAATTTATTGGAAATAATCCCGAAAACGAGTTGTCTAAGCTTGGTTTAATTAATGGTATACTAAATAAAATCGTTGGTCCAGCGGCTAGACTAATTAATTCGAATGGCATCCCGTCTAATTGGGTTGGTATTCGCAACGCTCTCATCAATTTTTCTGATCAGCGAGACGAGACCGCTCTGTATAACGACTTGGCGCTTTTGACACAGGGTTCAGGATCACCTCAGGAGTTTTACGAAAAATGCCAAAATCTTTTCTCAATTATTACGTATGTGACCTTACATGAGTCTCTCCAATCCACCATTGACGCGAAACGAGATCTTTATAAAAAACTTACCTTGCAGGCTTACTTGCGTGGATTGAAGGACCCGCTAGGCTCACGTATCCGTTGTATGCGTCCTGACACTATAGAAAAGGCACTGGAGTTTGTTCATGAGGAACTTAATTGTATTTACAACAACGCAACGATCAATTACCAGATAAAAAGTTACAAACTCAAGTACCTTCTCTCCAGCCTCAATCTTTACCTAAGTTTAATATGCCTATTAATAATACACAATTTGCTAAACCGTTTAATTTTGCCAGGCAATCCAACCCGGCCTCACCAACTTGTACCATACACACCACCCCAATTTAGGTCAAATTACAACCCCATGCCACAGGCAGGCCCGTCACGTACACAGCGCATGTTCGGTGCACCTCCACCTAATTATAATGCTAATAATAGTTTTAGAATGCCACAACCGCAGCGGAGTGCTATACCTAATTCTCAGTATCCGCGCCCGATGAGTGGTGTAAGCCATTTCGTCCCCAAACCGATGCGTCCGAGCCATCCTTTCGGTAGTAATGCCCATGATTGGACAAAATCCGGCAATCCACCCCCGAGCAACTATTTTAAAACTCGGGAGATGAATTTTAATGACTGCATGTCGTACAATTTTTCACCTGAAGAATATTACGATTACAGTTATATGTATAATTATGATCCCTACGAATATAACGATTGTTACTACGCTGACTATCAGCCACCCCATGATCGGTATGAGCAGGATTTTAGATATTCAGAACAGCCTCATGCCCCTGAGTTGTCGGAAACTGACACGAATAACCAGGATTTTCAGAAAGCCCGCAGTATAGAAAAACCAAAATAGAAGTCAATCTCCAAACACACACGACAACTACCCTTTATCCAAATTAATAATCCACCCCTAAAGTTACTTATAGATACAGGTGCAAACCAGTCCTTTCTTAGCCCCGACGCCGTCCAAAGATTTTATAGTAACATACCCTTAGACTACAACCCTTTTGAAGTATGCAATGTACACGCTGTCACCCGTAGTGATTACTCATTAACCTTACCTTGTTTTTCAGAAATTAAAGATGATAGTGACGTCACATTTTTCGTGTATAAATTTCATGATTACTTTGATGGTTTGATAGGTTCCGATTTATTAGATAAATGGGAAGCTACTATAGATTTTAAAAATAAATTATTTAATACGAAATACGCATCTAACCCTATTAAAGTATACGACTCTCGCAACGCCAACTTGTATGAGGATATCATTCCTGCTGGCTCATCAAAATTAGTAAAATTGCCTATTAATATAAAAATGGAGATGCGATTATTAACGAACAAATAATATCTAACTGTAATATATCAGAATGTTTAACTAGAGTAAAAAATAATCGTGGTATAGTTGAGATTCATAATCACTCAAAAAATGACGTCATCTTTTCCATGGATAGTCCTGTACAAGCAGAGATCTACACAGAATCCGTGCACACTAGACAAATTTCATCTCGAGTAAATCAGGTTCTTTCAAAATTACGTACCAGTCACCTTAATGAAGAGGAACGCCTTAACTTAGAGTCCCTTTGTGCCCAATATGCTGACGTATTTTATTTAGAGGGCGAGACCTTAACTTTTACTAATAAAATCAAACATTCTATTAAAACCACCGACGAGATCCCTGTCTATACAAAAAGCTATCGATACCCTTTTATACACAGACAAGAAGTTCAGGACCAAATCAACAAAATGCTTGAACAAGGAATCATACAACCTTCTGACTCAGCTTGGAGTTCTCCTATTTGGGTTGTACCCAAGAAGGCTGATGCCTCAGGCAAAGTCAAATGGCGCATAGTTATAGATTTTCGAAAGCTTAACGAGAAAACGTTGGATGATAAATACCCCATTCCCAATATAGCTGATGTCCTTGACAAACTAGGGAACTGCCACTACTTCACAACCCTTGACCTTGCAAGTGGCTTTTACCAGGTCGAGATGAATCCCAAGGACGTGCCTAAAACAGCGTTTAATGTGGAGCACGGCCATTTCGAATTTTTGAGAATGCCTATGGGTCTCAAAAATAGTCCATCTACCTTCCAACGAGTGATGGACAATGTCCTTAGGGATCTGCAGAATACCATATGTCTAGTATACCTTGATTACATCATAGTATTCAGTACATCCTTGCAGGAGCACATAGTCAACCTTGAAAAGGTTTTTCAAAGACTACGCGAATCTAACTTTAAAATACAGATGGACAAGTCTGAATTCTTAAAGTTAGAGACCGCTTATCTCGGACATGTCATTAGTAAGGACGGTATAAAACCGAACCCCGATAAAATAGCAGCCATAAAAATTACCCGTTACCTAAACTCCCACCGAAATAAAAAGATTTCTAGGACTTTTGGGTTATTACAGAAAATTCATTTCAGATTTCGCACGTATAACAAAACCTATGACACAATGCTTAAAAAAGGGATCAAAAATTTTATTAGACCAACAATACATAGATTGCTTTGAAAAATGTAAGACTCTTCTAGTCAACGACCCCATTCTACAGTACCCAGATTTTTCAAAAGAATTTTTGCTTACCACAGATGCAAGTAATTTAGCTATTGGAGCAGTGTTATCTCAAGGGCCCATTGGCTCTGATAAACCTATAGCCTATGCTTCGAGAACACTTAACACTAGCGAAATAAATTATAGCACAATAGAGAAAGAATTGTTGGCTATTGTGTGGGCCACTAAATACTTCCGCCCTTATTTATTCGGGAGGAAATTTAAAATACTCACCGATCATCGTCCACTGCAATGGGTTATGTCCTTAAAAGAACCCAATTCACGCCTTACGCGATGGAGACTTAAATTGAGCGAATATGATTTTTCTGTCATTTACAAACAGGGCAAATATAATACAAATGCTGACGCGTTATCGCGCATCGAAATTCATAACGAAGAAATCAGTTCCGTAGCCGTAAACCCTTCAGAAAACCCCCCATCCCTGGGAGATGAATCTCGAACTCTCACAGCTCACACAGATGCTGAAAACCCTATTCTTGAAATTCCTATCACAGACGAACCCCTTAATAGATTTCACAAGCAGTTAATATTATCCGTAGTTGAAAAAGTAAAAAACCGCCCCATTGTATCCAAGCCTTTGAAAGTCATATGCGTACCAGCATCCAACTATCTAAATCTAACCTTGAAGAAGATGTCGTAAAAGCTGTAAAAGAATATGTTAATCCGAAGGTCAAAACAGGTATCTTAATTCACCCTCCATTAGAAATGTACTCGATCATCCCTATTATACAAAATCATTTTAAAAACTCTTCTATGTTTCTCGTTCTCACGAAATCCGAAATTGATAATGTAAAAGATTACCTGAAACAACAAGAAATCATTCGTAACTATCAGAAGGTAAAACAATCATCGTGGCATTTCTGAATGTTATCTGTCCCTATCCCGTAAGTATTACTGGCCACGAATGAAGGAATCTGTAACAAAATATATTAACGAAGTTAGTAAGTAAGTTCTTTATTGTATATGGAATTAAGGTTTCTTAAACAGATCTTAATGTCTAACAAAACGTTTCACTTAATCCTACTTTTTCAAGTGTATATACAAACAAAAAAAAAAATTAAAATCACTTATAATTAAAAAATTCTTGAATGCTGTAAAAACATTTGCTTACAAGCCAATTTTTAACGCAAGATCTAAACTTGACATATTTTAGGTTTTTAAATTCTTCTGGCAATTTATTGTATATTTTAATACACATATTATATGAATTATTTGATACAAGTGTTAATTTTGCAGCTGGTTTAAATAATTTATTTCTATACATTGAACGGAGATTTCGCTTAGATACTACACTATTTTCTTCAAACAAATTTTTGTTTTGGAATACAAATAAACATATGTCAAAGATATACAGACAAGGTAATGTAAGCAATTTGTACTGTCTAAAATACGGTCGACATGAATCAATGTTTTTCAAACCAAATATGGCCCGAATACACTTCTTTTGAATAAGAAACGCATTGTCTTTATCAGTGGAGTTTCCCCAAATCATAATTCCGTAACGTAGTGTTGAGTTTACATAGCCGTTATAGGCAGTGATAGCAGCCTCTCTTGATACAATTTGACCTATACGACTCAGAGCAAACACAAATCTATTTAATTTTGAACATATCTGGTGTATATGATGTTTCCAATTACAATGTTGGTCTAATGTTATGCCTAAAAATTTTATGAATTCAACTGATTCTACTACTTGTCCATTAACATTTACATTGAGTTTCTTATTTTCTCTCTTATAAGTTCCAAATTGCATAAGTTTAGTTTTATTCACATTAATTTTCAAATTATTACATCTTAACCATTCATTAATTTCATACAGAGTTGCATTAATACAATTTTCATATATTTGTGTATCTTCATTTTTAACACCTTTAAAACAATTGTAACATCATCAGCAAACAAAATACATTCCTGAGATATAGCATTGGGCAGATCATTAATATAAAGGTTAAACAGCAATGGTCCTAGAATACTGCCTTGGGGTACTCCAAAGCCATTAACAATAAAACTTGATCTAATCCTCTCCAGACACCTACTTTTAGTACAACATCTCTGTATTTCCACACATTGTTCTCTTCCTGACAAATAACTTTTGATCCAGTTGTAACATGGTCCACGTATACCATACCTTTGAAGCTTATCAAGCAAACGCTCGTGGCACACAAAATCAAAAGCTTTGGTCATATCTAGGAAAGCCACCGCAATTGGAATGTTGTCATTAATACTGCTTGTAATATGTTTAAGTAGTTTGAATGCAGCTAACGATGTACTTTTATTTTTTCGGAACCCATTCTGTTCGTCTTTTATCACATTATGAGTACTCAAGAATCCATTCAATCTTTTAAACATAATTTTTTCCAAGATTTTAGAAAAGATAGGTATCAAAGTAACTGGTCTATAATTATTCAACAATGTTTTGTTACCTTTTTTATGAAGCGGCTTTACTATAGATTTCCTCAAGACGTCAGGAAAAATACCATCACATAAGAGTCTATTTATCACGAATGAAAAAGGTTTTGCAACTGCACCTATACTCATTTTTACGATATCAGTACGAATTTCATCGAAACCTACTGATTTGGAATTTTTAAGAGATTTTACTGTTTTTATTAACTCTATTTCAGTGACTGGATTTAGAAATATTGTGGATATTATTGATTCTACATTGTCTAATCGATCAATATTTGGTAAGCTATTTTCCGACACATTACGTATAAAAATATTCATTAAATGATTGTGAAATAATTTGTGGGTCACAGACGCTTTTACCACATGTATCTATTCTTGTAATTGAGGAACTGTTTACATCCTTGGTATACTTATTTATAACATTCCAAACTGCCATACATTTATTTTCAAATTTATTTATATAATGCAAATTTTTATTTTTTTGAGAAGTTTTTATGCATTTCCTTAGAATACATGCATATTTTTTATACATAGTAATGTATTTGTTACGATCATTACGATACTTCAAATATAATTGACGCTTATTAAAACAACTTTTCTGTATACCTTTTGTTAACCAGCATGATGTATTTGATTTAGACGTTTTTTTAATTTTTAGTACTGGAAAGCATAAATCATAAAATAATTTATATAAACTGTAAAATACATTGAAAGACTCCTCAGCATTTAATTTCTCGTTATATACATCTGAAAAAGAAAGAGATTCAAAGCATTCAAGAAATTTCCTTTTATTCTCTTTGGAGTAGTCTCTTTGAAACTCGTACCACCATTTCATATTAGATTGTCTTTTTTCCCGTAACGGAATCTTCAGATACTGTGACTTATGATCTGACAATCCCAATTCTATCACGCCGGATGTAGTATTTTTAATATTTGTTGCGAATTGGTCAAGACAAGTTTTAGTTGTCTTTGTAATTCTCGTTGGTTCTTTAACTTTCATGTCTAAATTATGGTTTTCTAATATTTGTCGAAGTTCTATAGATAAATTTGTTTCTTCCAAAGTATTTATATTCCAATCTCCACATATTACAATCTTTTTCCTTCTCTTTCTACCTAGAGCATATAATAAATCTGATAGTTTTTCAAAGAATATGGAGTTTTTAGATGTTGGTGTTTTATGTGTGTATATACATACAACGATAATACCATATGAAGTCAGCTCCACTCCACAGCACTCAAAATTATATTTTTTTTGGGATGTTCTCTAAGTCAATGATTTTATATTCAATGTCCTTTCTTACTAGAATTGCAACCCCCCTCGTTCTTTAGTTCGTTTTCTAGAATAGCATGACGCAACAGAAAAGTTTTCTAGTTTTAAGTTCTTCTCAGCGCCACTTTCAAGATTAGTTTCACACAGACAGACAACGTCCGTAATAAGTGTTTTTTTCTTTAGCTAGATTATTAATTGCAATTTGTAGTTCGTCCTGTTTGCTCAGTGCTCCCGAAATATTAGCGTGTAATATTCCAATGGAGGGATATTCTATTGTATCATTGTTACCATGTGCTTCAGACAAGTTTTCAGTACTGTTATTTGCGAAAAAGATGAGGATTATTCTGTATATCGTTAATCAAGCTATAAATTTTTAATAATATTGTTTTCATTCCATCTTTATTTATTCTTCCTGTTTGAGACGAAAACATTTCGAAACTTAGATCTCGATTTGAATCAAAACAGTAGACATGTTTATGTTCATTGATATCGCTATACAGGAGTCTGTTGAACAATTCAATTTTATAATTAAATATAGGTGCACCGCAAACATAGGTTGGAGGTACAACAATAATGTTTGTATGTAGAATATTACTCAGGACTTCTCTCATACTTGCTATTAAGTCATTATATTCTCTCTGCTGATGAAAATCATGTTCTCCTATTAGGATTACACAATAATCATTATAGCTAAAATCCTTTAACTTTGAGTCAAGTCCCTCAATTAGTTGCAGTATGCCTGCAGAGTTTTTGATATAATGGCAATAATCAAATTTTTCATCTACGTGCAACCTTTTTATAATATTTAAAACTTCATTTTTATTTGTACTAGATATAATGCATAGTTTGTTTCTCTTTAAATATTTCCCCTTTTTGAAGGAACTGTCTCTACAGCTAAGATTAATATCTTTTTTCAAATTCTTCTGAAGATTACAAATTACCAAATCTAACTTTATAATTCCGTTTTTGGCAACGATTATTTCATTTTTTAATTGATGCAGCTGTTTATCTAGATTCTCAATGTCAATTTTATTCTCTTTATTTCTGTAATTGTATCATTCTTGTCATGTGGATACGTTGAAATACTAATATCAGAGCTAATTTCAGTGTATTCGATATTTTCTGGAGGGAGAGAGCTATCAAGATAGTTTGCGCTTTTTCCTTTCAAAGGTTTGCGACATAAATCTTTTAGGATGCTGACTTTTTGAGTTAAATCTTTTATAGTTCTATTTAATTGATTATTTTCTATAATTTTACATTCAAGTTCATTCTGTACACTGTTTAATTCAAGTTTTAGCTGTTCCATTTCATTTTTTAAGTCTGTAATTATATTCGTTTCGTGTAAATGGACAACACTTTTGCTTACACTAGTATTATGTTCAAAGAAATTGTTCGAGATATTATTTTGATGCAGAGATTCAAAGGACTTCGAAAGAGACAGTCTATTACGGTGATGTCGTTTTCTGAGAGTAATGTTTTCATCAGGGGAGCTGAATGGAACATCTATATCGTTGATTCTTCGTTCTGATACTTCTAAATTTGTTGCAGAAACATTTTGTGGGGTTGAAGTAGATATTGACTTTAATGGCGCTTTGATTGGGTTTGAATGATCTTTCATACTTAAATTGTTAGGCTTTCTATTCGTGCAGCTATTACAAATCCATGTTCTTTTTCGATCTGGCGTCATTGTGTTTCGAAAACGTTGAACAGAAACATTTGCACAATTCAAATCGTACTTAGATTTGCACTTATAACAAGTCAAAAATTCTCTTGGTGGTAAATTTTGTTTACATTTAGAGCAAATTGCCATTTTTTGTATGTATTATATTTGATTAATGTGCTATGAAAACAATTTTATCTGCCTTTTACGAGTTATAAGTTCAGATTTTATGTCTTAGTACTTACACCAACAATTCTCAATTTTCTAGTGTTAATCCTTTTTTTCTCACAATTTATTAATCCTTAGTGTATTCATTAATAAGAAGTAAAATATTTCACAATAATAAAAGAGTAAAGAAAAAAATTAAAATAAATAAATAAACATACTCTTCCGTAGGAATCGAACCTGGCTCGCTAGATTCGTACTCGGCGTGTTACGCCCGGCACCACAATGTAACAATCTCTCAATCCGAAATTTCCTTAGAGTTGGTATGAAGCTTCAGCCAGACAATGAATCATCAATTTTTTATTGTGTATTTCGGAGAATCGACGGTGTTATATCAATATTTTATTAAAAAAAAAAATATTGAAGTACCGGCACACACTTCACTTCTTCTATATATTAAACACTTTATTTCACTATTATTTGCTTTAATTATATATCACTTGGTAAGCAATGTATTCTCGGGTGACTTTTACACAAAATTTACAGCAAACAAATAACTATTTTGCGATGTACAATTTTAAAACTCTGGAGCTACGAATACGAACGCACACCTCAGTCGACCACCCGACGTATTCTCCGACGTATTATACGAAATGTAGTATATGTGGACAAACTAAATACGATAGGAACCCTATAAAAACCTAAATTTCATATTGTGCCCCCACCATCAAAGCCCTTCGAGATAGTACACCTCGATCTGTTCAGCGTTGAGAATAATAAATACCTAACCATTATAGACTCTTTTTCAAAATACGCACAGGCTTATTACCTTCAAGATGGTACAGCCGTTAGTGTGGTCCAAGCCTTATTGATATTTAGTACTCACCATGGTCTTCCCTTAACTATAGTTTCCGATAGAGGTCCAGAGTTTAATAATCAATTATTTTTTAGAATTTTTAAGGTTACATAATGTACAGCATCATAAGACTTTAGCATATGCCCCGAATGAGAATGGAATGGTGGAACGCCTCCACTCAACCCTCTTAGAACATATTCGTATATTAAAATTTAAAACATCGTAGTGAGTCTATCTTAAATTTAATGCCCTATGCAATCTTAGCGTATAACAGTTCCATACATAGTTTTACGAAGTGTAGACCAATAGATCTTATAACAGGACACTTAGATCCTAGAGATCCCCTAGACATAAATTTATCAGAAAACACATTACAGCAATATGTTCATGACCATCGCAACAAAATGCTCAAAGTATTCGATATCCTTAACGAGTCCTCTTTGCACAAACGCACTGTCCTTATCGAAAATGCCAATAAGGATCGTGAGCCCGAAGTAGAATACGCACCAAATCAGCAGATATTTATAAGAAACCCGTTAGCTAACAGACAGAAAACAGCACCGCGTTACACAAAAGACACTATTTTAGCTGACTTACCAATACATATATACACAAAGCGTAAGCGAGGTCCCGTAGCGAAATCGCGCTTAAAAGGTTACCCAACAGCGCTTCATTGTTACAGGATTCTGCTACTAAATCTGATAGCGGCGAAAGCGGAGGAGATATCATTAAGTAGCCTCGGGAATGGACCTGGAATATTACCCTTTACCCTCGGGTCTACAAAAATTGCTTCTCACTACCACTCCTTTCTCCAACCTGTAAACCTAAATGAAATAAGAATTAGTATAGAATCGGTTAGTAATCAATTTAATATTATATCGCCTATGTTACATAATAAAACCCTATCGTTATACAAACCATACATCGAATACCTACAATCAAAAATTTCTGAGGTATCCGAACAGCTTAAGACTTTTGAACCAAGCCGCGCTAAGAGAGGTCTCATAGACGGTTTAGGATCGGTAATTAAGAGTAGGTATATCCGGAAACCTGGACTATACGGATGCTATTCGATATGACCAAGCCATTCATATTTTACAACAGAACGAAAATAAGTTATCCTCCGAATTGAATCACCGCTCGAGTTTAAACAAACAATGGATGATTGAAAACTCAATTATATTAGATAAACTAGTACAGAATCAGCATAATATAGAAACCATGATAAATAAAATTATCGGTAATTTCACAACTCATGACGCTGAAATAGTTAAAATTGCACACTTAGGCCAATTTTTTATTAATTCTTGGAGATAACATAGAGAGCTTATCGGATCATTTGATAAAAGTTAGGAAATATGTTAGGTTTTATACGAGCTAGAAGTACTTATCAATCTATGTTAAAATTATCTACTTTTAATGACATGATGAATCGTTTAAATGCAATATATAATAAGGATATGCTAATAACTATTAGTTTCAGGGAGTACTTCGACATATTAAAAATAGGTTATTACTATAGCGATAAAAATTTAGTGTTAGTATTTAAATTCCCGATTGTTCTCCCTAAAACCTACACCCTTTATAAACTGTCACCAGTACCTAACAGGAATAATAATGTCCTTATCAATACAAATCCTTATATTGCAATACATGACCAAGATTTTATGTACATAGAGGCAGAATGCCCGAAGGCCGGCTTCTGGTATCTATGCGAAGATAAGCGCAATAAATATTACACAAGTCAACCCGATTGTATTCATCGTCTAATTACTACCCAGCTGATTGACACGTCATGTAAATTTACATCTGTTATAATGAAAATGGGAGCTCAAGAATCCCTCGACGAGAAACATTACGTCATCAGTCTCCCTACGCTAACAAAAATTCGTCTTTCCTGTTCTCAAACTCAGTATGACGTAATACAGGGGAGCTTCCTAGCCGTTATTCCTAAGGGATGCTCATTACATACAACAGATTTTACTATTAATAATGTCGAAGATCGTGTCAAAGGTCAAGTAATGAAAATTATAAACCTGCCCGAAATAACCGCAAGTAATAATAGCTATCAAGAAGAACGATTAATATTAAAGTCAATTAACTTGCAAAATCTCCACAAAAGCAAGAATGAAATTTCGTTAGAACCGCCAGTGACGTTAAATGACTCACAGTACGACGTCATATATCACACCACCATACCTATATATGCTATTATACTTTGTGCAATTGCTATATCGATTACGTTTTTTACAAGATATATAATGAAAAAGGACAGAATAAAGAAGAGTCATCCTGGTCCAGCACAGCCACCCAAGTTATCAGCGCTATTCTCTCAAAACCTGGATAAATAGTCGCTGATCTTCAGGAGGGAGGAGTTATAGTACCATGCAACACGTATCCAGCTTACGGTGCAGTTTACGCCAGCCACACATTGCATCAGTCGGCGCAGGCACGAGGCGCTGACTCCGCGGAACGTGTCGCCCCACTTAGTTTAAGCATTTACTTTATTGTTATGAATTATTTGTGCGTCACTTCAATATCTAACATCGATTTGTCGTCACGTAACCTAGCTTTGTAATTCTTTTAATAAATAAGTCATAAAATTTTGTCTTTTTTTACATCTTGCTGCTGCAGTTAACATAATTTGTACGTAATTAATATTATTTGGTAAAATGTTGTTTATTTACGTGTTTATATATTTAATTTATTTTGTTTTATTTTAAACATAAAAAACAAAACAAATTGCTTACTGTTTGTTGTGTATGTGTATATATGTGGTATGTATGGGTGTGTGTGTGCGCTGTGTAATGCCGAGATCAAATCTAGCGCACTATTTTGTTTCTGTTAATCTGTGGATAACGTTGTTGGTTGCAGTGTTGGCATGCATAGATATAGTAAACTAGATTATACTTTATATATTGTAATAGATTGCAAGATACATTTATATTTAGATAAGCTTTCCCTACATGCCTGAGGAAGGCCATCCCTGAGGTTTTTAGTGGGTAGGCCTCCTCTTTCTGGGGAGGAGAGCCCCACATAACCACCGGCTCGCGGCAGCTGGGGTATGCAATTTAATGCATTTTCCTCAAAGGGACAATAGATTGCAAGTTACATTTATACCTATTTAAATAAGCTTTAACAGAACACTTCTGACTGGTTCTTGCTGGCGTGATACTTGCAAATATTGAAATAGTATTAAATTGTAGCGCCGTTGGCTCAGTTAACTTTCAAAATGTTATCAGAAGCGGTCTGGTGGAAATAATAGAAGCTAATTCGACACTGCGAACTTTCCAGAAGATAATTCGCTTACTCGGATTAAGAGCTGGAGTCATTATTCCGATGACTTCATCGTTGGGGATGCGAAGTTTCATTAATACAAATGTTCCCGCAGATTTCCATTGTATCTTTGAATAGATTATGTTGTTGTTGAGATAACGTTGTTGCAGTATTGGCGTGCATAGATATAATAAACTGAATTATACTTTACTAGCGACCCGCCCCGGCTTCGCACGGGTGCAGTGAAAAAATGGTTATGGTGGGTTATCCCTAAGAGATTTTTGTGGATTTTTGTAAGTTGTACAATACTGTAGTACATTATTTTGGTCTATCTCGTAGGGTTCAGCCAGCGTTTGCAATATAAGCGCAAAAAAACGTGCTTATTTGCGACATCACATTAGAAACCATTAAATTTATCAGTGTTTCTCTACTATATTATGCATTTATTATACATACAAACCTTCCTTAAGAATCACTGTATCTATTAAAAAAAACCGCGTCAAAATCCGTTGCGTAGTTTTAAAGATCTAAGCATACATACGGACATACAGCGAAAGCGACTTTGTTTTATACTATGTATTGATTGATATATTTTAACCGTTTGGTATCTCTTAATAAATAAATAAATGTTCTAAACATACGGCTTAAAATTTACAAGTAAACTTGATCTACAAGCGCATCGTACTATGACAAGTGTCAACAAAGTTGAAAGCTTTTAAGCAAGTGGCACGAAGTCAGCAGCAAGTAAACACACTGAGATCTCTCAACAAACAGAAAATGAGACGATATAACGACTTAAGCGTGGCATTATACTCGAATTTAAAATCGACTTAAATACAAATAAATATTATTAAAGCAACATTGCAATCTTTCATATGATACTAATATCACTAACAAAAGGCGGAGAGATATAGTCTGCCAGTCAAATACCTTTACAAAATATGCTTTTATACATAGATATTTTTCATTTCTAGGACCATTTATTTATAATAGGCTAATTAGAGTATTCGATTTATATAGCTTAAATTATTTTAATTGCAAAAAACTTAGTTATAAGCATTTACAAAGTTTGTCCTATGACCAGACTGAAGAACTACTAGTTATATGTAAATAGGTAATTAAGTAATTTCTTATATTCTAATTGCATAATATTCATGCAAACAAAAAATCTGTATAATGAAGCATAACTAACAATAAGATGATTCAACATAACTTCTGTATTTGTATTATTGATTTATTGTGTATTAGCAGTGTTTTAGCATGTAAGCATTTTTCTCACCTGAAACACAGGTTCAACCTAGTTCAGGTAACACTATCTTAGGTAAATAATTTATATAAGAATAATGCTAATGTCAATGCCCTATGTATTTAAATAAACATATTCTATTCTATTCTATTCTAAAATATAAAGATATATAAGACAACATCCATAGTCGAGTAGATACCTTCAGAGTTTCTTGCCTGTTCTTCTCGAGAAGGCTCTCCCAATTTCCGAACAGGTGTCGAGTCAAAATTTTTTTTTTTTCCTTATTCGTACGTACGGACAAGGTTTTTGTTTTTTTTAAGCTTTTTTTTTGTATTGTTTGTTGACGCCAATAAGTGCCTGTAAAGGTCTATGTTGAATAAAGATTATTTTGATTTTGATTTTGATAGTACACAGGTTTCAAGGTGTCGCCAGCTCTGTGATCCTGGGTTCGAATCTCGGCGGGGGCAGATGTTTATGTGATGAGTACGAGCATTTGTACCTTAGTAATGGTTGTTAAAATATAAATTTCTGTCAAAAATATTTATACATGTATAATAAATATATGTATGTCTATCCGTTACCCTAGATCCCATAGCACAAGCCTTACAGAGCTTACTTTGGGCTAGGCTAATTGGTGTCAGTGTAACAAAAAGTCAATACTTATTTAAATAAGTATGTTAAAGTACGAAATTGCTGTTTTGTGTAAAGTTTTTAAGAACTTCACTTACTTCATACTGAAATTTTCTTCATTTATTTAATTACCAAGAATATATACGAATTTGTTACACGTGCATCAATAGATTAACGAAAATATTCAATAACGTACAAAATTCTGACGTAAAACCACAGCATCTCTTTGAGATTTTCATTAGTTTAAAATATACTGATTCGGTGATTTAATTGTAATTTAAACTTGCATTTTGTAGCTGAAAAGTTATGTAAATACTAGCTTTTGCCCGCGACCTCGTTCGCGTGGACTTCAGGTTCGTCCCGTCTAGTCTAGTAATAAGTAAGAAATACGGTAACTAAGCACTGCAGAGCCCATGCTGAGCTGCGGTAACCAATCATAGGCCTATAGGTAGCTACTGCAGTATGCTCCTATAAACTACATTTAACGATCTTTTTCCTTTTGTGGGTTATTCCTAAGAGATAAACATATACCATCACGAACTTTTTTGTAGACCTTTTTAAGTTGTACAATACTGTAGTAAATTGTTTTGATCTATCTTGTAGGATTCAGTCAGCGTTTGCAATGTAAGCGCAAAAAATGTGTTTTTTTTACGACCTCATAGAAACCTCAAATATTGTAGCCTATGTGTCATTTTGATGTATAAGCTATATTGTGGTAAAGTTTCATTCAAATCCATTCAGTAGTTTTTACGTGAAAGAGTAACAAACATCCATACATCCATACTTACGAACTTTCGCCTTTATAATAGTAGTAGGATATATTTTCTACGGAGCTTAAATTTAAAAAGTTATTAAGTTTTTAATCCAAGCTTTATGGTTCAATTTACGTAGCACAATATAAAATCGCATCCGCAGTCTGTTCGCTTAGATTTTTTAAATTACGCAACGGATTTTAATGCAGAATTCAGCAATAGATGAAGCAATGGATTCACGAGGCTATATGCATGACACATCGGCTGCTTAAAATCAAAACCTAGTAGCACCTAATTTGAAAAAACAAACGGTTTTTTGCATTTTTCGACTTACTAGATAGTACCGAAACGATGTGGACATTAAAACACCTATTTTCATACATAATTTTTTAAGATATAATTTAGCAAGTCTAAGCAATTTGCCGTGATTACGAGAATTTCTTTGAAGTATAAATTCTAAGCTTAGTATGTCAGAATACAAATTCAAAACCCTAGCATCTCAAGCGACTTACTAAGTTATGAATTTGAAATACCAACTTGCTATGTTTTGAATTTGGCGCTAAGTAAAAATAACAAATAAATATCCAAATAACCTAGTAAAGCAGACTTACTAAGTTTTGATACTGTTTTTATAGTTATATTCAGAGATGTGAAAAATAGTTTAGTAAAAGTATTTAAATACAAAATGCAAATGCATAGTTGCTAGCACTATTTCAAATAGAAATACAAAATAGTTTTGAATAAAAGTATTTAAATACAAAATGCAAAATACGTATTTTTAAAATAGGTTTTGAAAATAAAATACATTGTTAAGCATAACCACTTTTATTTATTGAACTGATTTTAAAACTAGTATTTGTTCAAAGAGTTCATCTTTCATGTTCCGCCTATGGGGCCTAAATGTTGGCATTATTGTTCTAGTTGACAAATGACAATGACAACACTACGATCACGATCAGTGCGTTCATAAATAAGGAAATCATGGATTTAAGAATGAAAAATTGTAAAAATTTGTTAAAAATGCAACGAAACTATTTTGTATTTTATAAATACTAAATATTTATATAGCGTATTTCAAATAAAATACAAAATACATTTAGAAAAAAGTATTTCAAATATAAAATAAATATGGGTATTTTGCATGTTGTATTTGCATTTGAAATATATGTATTTCAAATAATTCACATCTCTGGTTATATTTGGGTAAATTCACAAAAAAAAAATGAGCGTGTTTAGTGTAAGTATACTCCAAAAAGATTACGAGTGTTACAAAGTAAAAAATGTCAACCATATAGCACAACTTTTCGTCAAACACCCAAATCGTTATCTCTTCTGGTTTCGTCGGGCTAACGAATCAAAGTAGCCGACCCGTTTTTTTGCTCTCCTGAACATTTTTGTTGGAAGGAGTTACTAAGTTTTGATTTTAAGTAGCCGACATGTATATCATCTATATATATAAAAGAAAGTCGTGTTAGTTACACCACTTATAACTCAAGAACGGCAGAACAGATTTGGCTGAAAATTGGTAGGGAGGTAGCTTAGAGCCAGGAGACGGACATAGGATACTTTTTATCCCGTTCGACAGCGTTCCTGTGTGACTTGACATGAAACGTCAGTCACTATAAAACGTGGTATTACAAAAAAGAATCAGACTTGGAATAACAAAACGCAAATGACAGCTATGTAATTGACGTAAAATGACAGCTATGTAATGACGTATGGATGACAATTTGATATTTGTAAGAAATCAATATTAAAACTATTTCTATTAAATAAATAATTAACAAGTGGATTGAAGTGAAGTGAAGTTTAATTAATAATGCCGCGACCAAGACGATCGAATCTTTCCCGACAAAGCCGTTTTCAACAGAAAAGCGGAAAAATCTTTTTTTACATACAGCGATACAACATGACATTTGAGACATTTGACAGGACAACGTCTGTCGGGTCAGCTAGTATTAAATAAAATCTAATCACTGCAGCCGTGCGAAATAGTCGCCAGTTTGTTAAAAACAGAAGTCAGTTTGGCGATAGTATTTGTTATGGTTCAAACATTTATATATAAAACATGTGTCTACTAAGAACAAGTCGACTTTTGGTCGACATACTTTTTATATAATTTACCCTACTTAGGAAATTAGTTCTGAATTTATTTATTATATTCTTTGCTCTTCAAGCAATGGGATGTAAGTAATAATGTAATATAGCACTAAATTAATTTTTGTAAGCCTACTTAGCCTTGAAGGACTTATGGCAACATTAGAAAATAAATATCTTGCAAGGTGTCTGTAATTTGTATCCTGGCAACTTATTATTCCACTTTCATCAAGTAAGCAAGTAGGTTCAATTCAAATCAATTGAATAGAGTGTTTAAGGGGTAATAATATTAAAAGAGGTATTTAACTGATGTATATAGACTTTGAAAGGCTTGTCTAAGATCAATGTTATCCAAGTTAAATAATGCAGAATGAAAGCAAAAACTTTCAAATGACACCTTTTTTATGTGTGGAAAAGGCAGTTACGCATTTTAGTCGGGATTTAGTCGGGTCGCAGGTTATGTCGGGCTCTCTACGGAGAAACTTGACTCGTACCATACCGGATAAAAACCAAACAATCCTCTCACCTACCCCTTAGCATGAGCGCGGAAAATCTTCAAGGAAAGCTGCATCTCTGCCTGACAAGGTCAGGGGAACCCTTATAGACACTTCCACGAACTCATCGACGTAACAGTGAAAGAATCCCCTACGGAACCACTGGGGAGTGCCTGCTGGATTAGATCCGGCCATACTACGACCCAGGTTGGATCCCCATAGCGACAGGATCACCATAGCCACCCCTTCAACTTTACCTCTTCGATGCGTGAAGTGACTGTCCGCTTGAATGTTGAACCCGCCAAATTGAATCAGGCCCGTGAGTAGGTACAAGAAAGTTGTCTAAGATCGCAACCCTCAATTGACACCCCCTTTTTTTTTCCCCTGAGGAAAATGCATTAAATTGCATACCCTGGCTGTGGCGAGCCGGCGGTTATGTGGGGCTCTCCTCTCCAGAAGGGGGAGGCCTACCCACTAAAAACCTCAGGGATGGCCTTCCTCAGGCATGTAGGGAGCCCCCGGGAACATCAAGCTTCTTCCGGGAACCCCCAGCCTCCGCTCCGCCGTTCAATTGACACCCCTAGTTAACATAAAAAAAATAAAGATACATTGCAGCGTAGTAACTTCACGTACTGTCGATGATTCGATGTCGATGTCGAGGATAAAAAAATAAATTATTTAGGAAAACACTTCAAATGGATACACACCGCAAAATGTTATTTCAGCATAATTTCTATATGTGTTGTAATACATCGCGGTGACTATTTTGACGTTCCTATTATGTTGTTTTTTTGTATATAAAACCCTAGCTTTTTAATTTTATTTCAGTGAAATCCAGACGAGTTTCGTGGCTTCCCGGAATTGTATAGCAAAGAGAAATGGTCGGGAATTCCGTTAGAAACAGTTTTCCAGCGGTTGGGTTTCCCATGTTAGTATTTCGCTCATCGCTGCTGTATTCACGGTTGATTTATTATGGCTTTTAGCATGCTTATTTATATTTCAGCAGTTTGCGTTTATTTTTGGGTAATGTGCTGCTTTATGTATTATTAAATGGTTGCTATTCTATATAGATTCGAAAGTTTGTTCATGTGTGTTTGAGTATTGGATGGCGTTGGTTTTTGTTAAGGAACTTTAGTTTTACCTATGAAATAGTCGCTATTTTTTAATTTAAGTAATTACTTATTCTCGCAATACATTTAAACCTTACACTACTACTCTTGAACCTCATAATTAGGACGCAATTAAAAAATAACAATTGAATTAATAATTTTAGGTCATCCGAATCATAGACTTATGTCATTTCTATATTTGACCTCTACGGGCAACCACACAGGGTCACTACAAGTTTATTGAAATAAAAAAAAAACACCCAAACAATAACTTTGTTCTGATTTGACTGAAACTTTTTGATAACATTTTTTTCAAGAGGAAAAACGCCTTAACAAGATCTTTGAAGGTAAACTTATTTATTTATTTAAATGTATGTAAATAAATACCTTATTTATATATATTTCTTATTCACCTTAAACAATATAGATTTAGAAATTTTAAACACAAATATTTACTTTACTATTTAAACTTCATTTCAAGCACAAATTCTTATTTAAATATTACTGATAAAAAACACGTTTCGGACCAGCATTACGGGGACTGAAAATATCGGTCAATCTAGTCACGACATTGACAGACAGACAACTGTTGAATTTTATAACACCGCATTCCTTTTTAAGCCAACAACGATGATATCTTTATCATGAAAATTGTTATATAACATGATAATATGAATGAACAGACACAAACTGAAACGTTCTTCAAATATGTTACGTTCACACGCCATTGTATTTTGAAATTCGATTACAAATTATAGTTTAGTTCCGTTCGAAATATGAAATGGCGGAAAGATATTACAATAATACGTTCAAAAATAATTATTTTATTTTATTATCTTAAATTTCTGTGACGTAATCCAAATATGCCACACTAGACGATTCATCAAAGCTAAAGTTTCAATTCAGTAACTGACATCGGGCAGTGACGTCTGTTATTTTATTGTAGCCCGTCCTGTATAGAAGGAAGTATATAGTTCGCAAAAGTCCATAAAAAATAAATTAATAAATTGGAGCCTATTGTCGATACATACATACATACACTCACGCCTTTTTCCCACGGGGTAGGCAGAGATTACGTCTTTCCACTTGCTGCGGTCTTTACATATCTCTTTCGCTTCATCTACTTTCATAACATTTTTTGAGGTCACTTTCGATTTGTTCGAAATATGTTCGCCTAGGCCTTCCTCGTCCCATATCTCCACTCACTCCAGCTTCATAAATCCTTTTGGTCAGTCAAAGTCAAAGTCAAAGTCAAAATATTTATTTCAAGTAGGCAATTAGATATGCTCTTTTGAATAGTCCAAATTTTTTTTTCCCTACTACCCATTCGGACTTCTTTTAGTTATAGAGAAGAACGGGCGCAAGAAACTCTATAACTTTTACAGAAGCAACGACATTTACAAAAATATATATCGTTACCAAGTCATACAAAAGTCAACTTATAGGTACAAGTATAATTACAAAGGTTCATGGCAATGCCTGGTGGAACTAAGAAACATTAAGTCCAAGCATTCATGTCTTTTATATAATCAGTAACCGTATAATAGGCTTTGCTAATAAGTACACTTTTAACAATGATTTTAAATTTATTTAGGCTTAATTGTACAATATTGCTTGGAACTTTGTTGTAAAAACGCACACAGTTACCTCTGAATGAATTATTAATTTTATGGAGTCTAGTGTGAGGCAAATGTAATTTATTCTTATTTCTAGTATTGAAGCTATGGACATCACTGTTTTTACTAAATAAATGAATGTTTTTATGGGTATATATTAGATTTTCATAAATATATTGAGACACAACTGTCATTATACCAGTGTCTTTAAATTTATCTCTTAAAGAGTCTTGCATTTTTAGATTATAAATTGCTCGAATGGCCCTCTTCTGCAGCACAAATATAGTTTGAATGTCGGCAGCATTTCCCCACAGCAAAATACCATACGACATTACACTATGAAAGTAACTAAAGTACACCAATCTAGCTGTTTCTACGTCAGTTAATTGGCGTATTCTCAAAACTGCAAATGCTGCAGTGCTGAGCCGTTTTGATAGTTTATCAATATGTGGGCCCCACTGAAGTTTGGAATCGAGAGTAATTCCTAAAAATACTGTGGTGTCCACGAGGTCCACATTTCTATCCTTTATAATTACTTCGGTTTTCACCTGTTTTACATTTGGCAATACAAATTTGATACATTTAGTTTTACTTTCATTTAGAAGCAAGTTATTAACGATAAACCAGTGGACTACTTTAGAGATTGCATCGTTCACAGTGTCATTAATATTTTGTCTCCGTTTAATTTTGAATATAAGTGATGTATCATCTGCAAAGAGTACAATTTCGTGTTTATTATTAACATAAAAGGGAAGGTCATTTATATATATTAAAAATAAAAAGGGACCAAGAATTGAGCCCTGTGGGACGCCCATCTTAAGCAAAGATCCCTGAGATCTCGTACCATTAATATCGACTCTCTGAATCCTGTCACTCAAATATGAAATAAGAAGGTTCAGAGAAGAGCCTTTGAAACCATAATAACGTAATTTCTTAATCAGAGTTTCATGGAGAACACAATCAAATGCTTTGGATAAGTCGCAAAAGACACCCAAAGCATCGTGTGAATCCTCCCAGGCGTCAAATATCTTATTTAAAAGCTCTACACCTGCATCAGTTGTTGAGCGACCCCTACTAAAACCGAACTGATTATTATGCAGAAGATTATTAATACGAAAATAGCTTTGCATTTGGTCTAACATTCTTTTCTCAAAAATTTTACTAAACGTTGGTAGCACTGAAATAGGCCTAAAGTTTGTGGGATCAAATGAGCTGCCAGTCTACTTTCATCCATCCGTTCCACATGCCCAAACCACCCAAGCATCCCTTTCTCTATTCTTGTCACGATATCCTCTTTCAAACCACATTTCTTTCTAATCACTTCATTATACAATCTGTCACTCAGTTTTACTCCTGCCATACTCCGCAAAGCTCTCATTTCCACTGCATTTATTCTGCTTTCATGTCGTTTCTCCCATACCCAACTTTAAACAAAAAATAACAAAAATAACACAAAATCTTTCTGATACTGACTGCTGATACTGATACTGATACACTGATAAAGTATTTAGGATTTAGCTAGAATCACAGTATGTCTATTTATATCGAAGTGAGGAATGGCTATTATAGTCCAAAAACCATATATTGAATCAAAATCAAATCAATTATTGAATCGAAACAAATAATATTTTTTTTAAAAAGCCCCACACTAGGATTTTTATCCTGTGTCGTGGGTGCAGTCATAAACAGAAACATTTTTGACAAAATGGACAAACACCCAGACCGGAAGAAAAAAATAACGATCACAACAATAATACAAAAAAAAAACCAAGAATGGAACCTGGTATTATCCTTTGTTATAGTATACATACCGGAAACTGTAGCTTCACCATTTGGATCTTAAACTTGGTGTCGATTCGATAACTGTGGTCTAGACTAGGGGTTAATAATATTTACGAAGCCGCAGAGACGTTATTTTGGTAGCAGAGTATAGAATCATATGCAGGACTATAGTCTAAAATAATTGTGATAGTTGTCAGTTGAGTGTCTGCAGCTGTGAGTATATTGTCAGATATAATCTTATATAAAAATGAATCGCAAAATGTGTTGGTAAGCTCATAACTCAACAACGCCTGGACCAATTTGGCCAATTCTTTTTTGTTAATGTTCGTTGAAGTTCAAGGAGGGTTTTTACAATGAGGAAAATTCGAATAATTATCGGAAATACCCTAAAAACAGCCCTTTTATTTTCGCATGCAAACGTTTTCTAACTAAAACGTACAGTCGAATTGAGCTTTATTGTTATTGTATAAAGTTCATATTGCAAGCACTCACTGTTGTCTAAGCAATGAAGGTGTGTTCCTAACATCAAAGAGTCAATTTGCGCTTTATGAACGCTACATATAGTTGAAATTCAATCATATCTAGCAAAACAGTGTGCGTGCGTGCGTTGGAGCACAGAATACATCGTTGGAGGATTTAATGTCACGTTCCAAAATTGAATAGCCACAAAATGTAATAGGTCATTTAGACTTTTTTTGCGATTTGGTTGGCTATGCGACAGTATCTATAAAATAATTAGGAACAAAAAACTGCCACTGTACAAATCTTTTTGACAGGACGAAGTCTGTCGGGTCCGCTAGTTATATATAACAGTCTGATTGATTATTTAAAGCAAATATCAAAGCTACCACATAGGTAATTATTGATATTATTAATTCGTCAATCATAAATTATAGAATTTCACTTAAACAATTTTTTTTCATACTAACATTTCCCTTGTTTATTCATATTTTTGTTATGGTAAGTTTCAGTAGTAGCTTCAGTTTATAGGTATATAATAATGCGCAAGGGACGGACGTACCTTAAAATGCTATCTCGTCTAGCTAACCCATTTATTAATGTGAGAAGCTAAAATTGCATTGCGGACGGACGGACGGAAACGGGCAATCCATTCCACAGCTTGGCAGCACGGACGGAAAAAGATTTATAGAAAAATATCGAGTTGAACTTTGGTATTGCAAAATTATTTTGATTAATAGGTTTTTGGTATAGAATTTGAAACGGGGTCACAGATAACTTGGAAAATGGGAATAATGGATAATTTTATACATGTTAATTTCTGCGCAGATGAATAGGAAGTTGTCAACGATAGTCAAACACATAGTTCAATTGACGTAAACTGAATATAAAGTGAATGGCTTGATAAGAGAAGTGAAGGATTGTTAAGAAACTCTTTAGTTGTATCCAAATGACAAACATCGGCGTAGAAACAGGGAAGTAATAGGCACTGAGCTAGCATAACTTTATATATGAACTGTAGAAAATATTATATTTTTTTTTAATCACCAGCGGACTCGACAGACTTCGACCTGTCAAAAAGATTTGTAAAGTGCCAGTTTTTTGTGCCTATTTATTTTACAGTCAGGGCAAAAAATTCTCCTGTACAGAACCGTTACCCTGGTGGTAGGGCGTTGAGAATAAATAATAATTAATTGCAAAAAAGATCGAAATAGACTATTACATTTTGTGACTATTCAATTTGTGACATTACAAGTAAATCCTCCAACGATGTATTCTGTGCTCCAACGCACACACGCACACTGTTTTGATAGAAATGATTGAATATCAACTTTATATAGCGTTAATAAAGCGCAAATTGACTCTTTGATTGAGGAACACATCTACATTTCTTAGACAACAGTGAGTGCTTGCAATATAACCTTTATACAATAAAGCCCAAATTGACTGTGCGTTTTAGTATAAAACGTTTGTATAGGGAAAAAAAGTCTGTTTTTAGGGTTTTTCCGATAATTATTAGAATTTTTGGCCAAATTGGTTCAGGCGTTGTTGAGTTATGCGCTAACCAACACATTTTGCAATTCATTACCATACATATAAAAATAAGAAGATTAAAAATGCAATCTTCTCGATATCTTGACACACATATCAAAACATGTTAAAATAAATAACATAATTGTTATTTAGGCAAGAAATTTTGTTTTTGCAAAATCGTCATGAAACTATTTTATAGATTGCTTCATTTAAGTAAACTAATTGTCATTTTTACTAATAAAAGAGGCAATGTTGTATGTATGTATGTATGTATGTATGATTACAAAGCTATCGTCAGTCCCAACTTGTTGTACTGAGGCTACTCTCCCACAGCACTGTCTATTTTATAGATTTTTATAAAATACATAATTTTTTTCTTTGTACAATCACTACATAGTATAAAACAAAGTCGATCTTTGAAACTACGCAACGGATTTTTTAATAGATAGAGTGATTCTTAAGTAAGGTTTATATGTATAATACATGCATAATATAGTGAGAAACACTGATAAATTTAGAGGTTTCTAATGTGATGTAAATAAGCACTTTTTTGCTCTTATATTGCAAAAACGCTGGCTGAACCCTACGAGATAGACCAAAATAATGTACTACAGTTTTGTATGACAAAAAAGCTGTTAACGTATAAGAACATTTTGTAGTAGTTATATTTACATATACATTGCACCCATGCGAAGCCGGGGCGGGTGGCTAGTAAATAATATTTACAATACTGTTACGAGCTGGGGTCAGTAAATCAAACGGCGGTCTACCAAAACACTGAACTTTTATTAATTAGCACACTAACAGTCACTAATCACTTCACTGAAAGCACTGAAAGTCACTTCTTAGTTCTCCAATATCTCTTCTTAGATGTTTTCGTACTGTATCGCAAAACAATACTCTCCTCCCGGCGTTTTTTTTTTCCTCGCGGGAGGAGGCAGTGAATCCTCATAGGGGGCGCGCCACCACAGTGGTCGCTATGACAACCCCCTGGTGCTTGGACGACCTTGCACCGGATACCACCCGCGCCCGTCTACGGCGGGTGGTTATGTTGGACTCTGACAGAAGGCCAGCCTACCAACTAAACACTGCCTAATGCCTTTGGCCGGGCAGAAAGTCTGGGGCCCTATCGGCTTCATCGGAGCGCTCGCCCTCTCAGGGGAGGGGGCGAGGCAGCGCAGCCCTTAATGGCGCATACGCTTCAAGGGGACAGGCCGGTTCCCAGAGCGGGTCGGTCGAAACTTAATTGTGTACAGAAGGTACTTAGTGACTGCGCTGTTCGGCGGCGCTGATGCTGCGTCCAGCAGGGTTTGTAATTTACGCGTGATGCGATCGGGAGGGTCGGTGAGCGCGTTTTTAGGGCGACGGTACGAAGGGGAGGGTGAGGGCGAGTAGTTAGCCGCCTCTCGGACTAACGGGTTGGGGTGTACGGATGCCGCTTTGAAGAAGCGTTCCGAGAATTGTTTTAGGGTTTGCTGTATTGTGGGGAGGTCCACGTCCCTGTGGAGGTCGTGGCGTCTAACATAGTATGGAGCGTTGGTGGCTCGGGCTAAGAACTTATTTTGAATTATTTAGAGTTTGTGGAGCATTCTGGGGTTTGCGTGGGCAAAGACGGGTGCATACTTTATAGAGAGTGCGTTTGTTGCGCAATGACATTTTTGATTTTTGCTCTATCATATTACCTAGGCGGTAGAGGCCTCCCTCCCGGCGGCCGGACACAGCCTTATATAGTCCCCTAAGGCACTTGCCACTCTTGCCAGAACATTCGCGGGCACACTCGAATGTGTAGTCCAATACATAAGCGCGTAGGAATGACGTCGCGCGTTCGAGACGTTTCGAGTATAACTGTCTCTTCCTTGTGCTATCCTTGTCACACAATACTCGAATATTCCCGTACTATCTTTCTCGGATATTCTGAGTTTGTCTATCTCTTTCTAATGATGTTTTCTCATTCTAATACTTCTCGAATGTTCCAACTATATCTGTCTCTTTCTACTATTGCTATCTCTTTCACTCCTATTGAATTTTATGTCCTTTTACTGAAGTAGGCTTAATGGCTCATAAGGGGTCCTGAAAACGCCTGATAACGGATTTTCAGGTTATTGCGGCGTTGGATAGAGGGTAGCCTGAAACGTACTGAAAACATGTTGCAGGTGCCTGAAAACTACTGTAACTTGAGTGTAATTTAGATTTTTTAGTATGTGAAAGAGCTACTTCTGAAACGGCCTGAAACGACGTTTCAGCCTGCTGAAAACGTTTCTAAGTCACAGAAAATCATTTTTGAAGTTTTACTAAGCCACCGGCGTAACAATACAATAATTTGATAAACACTTATTGTTATTTGTTTATTTGCTATGACAATAATCTCGAATTGTATAACCGATATAATAAACAAAGGAATAATTATTCTAAATAGAATTACTTACATTGTTTCTGGAAACCCCAAAAAGTTATATATAATTCATTGCTTGACATCGCCGGGATGGATCGAAAGGTACATTTCACTGTTGGTGCGTTTGAAAAAGTTGCGGCGTCTCATCAGCCAATTGTTTTGTTCTGTGCCCGGAAAGTTTCACTCACAATATCCGTAATGGTGCTTATATACTTCCTCCATTTCATCCGTTCCTCCATTTTCCATTCTAGCTATGATAAGCCGAACAAATACTGCCTTCACTTTTGTTACTCCAGGTAAAAGTTATTTTGAGAAAATCGTTCTAATGATGGAATAAATAAGGTGAACTAGTCTTCCCAAAAATGTGTTTACACGTCTTTCTGTCTGTGGCATTATAAAAAAAATGGTTGCCTGTAAAGTCGGTTTTACGGGCGAAGATTTTACGTGACAACGTCTTTTTCTCGGTAGAATATTTATTGATATGAATATAATTAAATTGCACAATAGGAACAAGGAATTGAATGAAAATAAGAATTGCACAAATTTTAACTATAGAAATAAAGAATCAATTCGAAAATCAAAACATTTATTCAGATTGAAGGTTCAAATTTTTGCTAAATAAATTTGAAATTAATGAAAATTTGTAAAATAATAATTAATTAATTTTAAACTAATAATTTACTTAACACTATCAACATTTATCAATAGTATGACATAACCTATAAACTCAGTTTCTCAACTTTTGTGTCAATCTAACAATTAATCAATCAATCATAGTTTACGATAATGAAATATCAGTGTACAATTATTTACCTTTATTGTTGTAGTTGTTGTAAATGACGAATCTAAGCACTCCACATTTTCACTACAGACACAGCTGACGATACTTTAACCACACGTGTGAACTTGTATTATGACGCTTTCTTGTTTTTCCAACGCCAAGAACGTTCGAGAAAGACAAAGACAGAGACACAAGCATGCGCCGATTCAATGCGCCTAATTCTCTAGTGCTGCGCGCGCGGCAGACCGATCATAGTTGAGTGGGAGAGAGACGCAAGGCATTCGGCGGGCCTCTCTCTCGTTCGGTGACTCATCGTAACGTTACCGAGCGTTACACTTTTTCATAAGTGACTCCCAGCCGCAACCTAATTTAAGACGTTGTCACGTCAAAAATGAAGCGATGTCAATTTCTTGTTGTTTTTTTTTCTCCCTCAGGAGAAAGAGTCTGAGAATCCTCACAAGGAGCACGAAACGTGCCCAGGATACCTCCGCAACGGCAAGTGTCACGGAGGTTATGTCGGACTGCACGCGGCCAGAGCGGCCTGACCACGTGACCTGCCGACTAAAATCAGCCTGTGCCAAAGTTTTAAGAACAATATAGGAACTCGTGAAGGCGACCGCCCCTCAGGAGAGGGGCGATGCAGCGCAGACCCATAAACTAGAAGAGGCGCGGGAAACCCAAGTGGCGCCGGCCTTATCAAGAGGGAATCTAGTCATGGCGATGCTGAAGGCTGCCGAACTAAGGGATCATGGGAGGAAAAGAGGAATTTCACAGGAACTACCCCGGGGCCTCGGAGTGGCGTACCCATGAAAATCGGTGTACACACTACTGGACCACGGAGGTCGTCGATACTTGTAGAAAAGAGATTGTAGGTCCATAACCTGTAGAAAATACCCGGATTTAATTATATTGTTTATATTGAACTCGGTTTATTAGAATGTAAATTGTAGACAAACAGATGACAAAATTATACAATACTTTTTATAAATAAAATCTATCAAAACACAATAGAGGTTGTGTTTATCCAGCATTACTATTCAGGTTTAAGTACTTTTTGAGGATCCCTACTCTTTCTTTCTTTCTTTCGAACTCGAAAATAATTCAGGTAAGTAAAATACATAAATATTTCCACTATCCAACCTGAAGTAGGTTGGAAGGTGACGCATAAAATTCTCAAACTTGGTAGATGGCTACTGGCTAGATTGGAAGATAGGAATAAGTCAATTTTGCCGCCCTGCATTTTCTGCCGCTCTGGGCAAATGCCCGGCTTGCCCCCCCCCCCAGATAAGCCCCCCTTCTAATGCCCCTGTTCTAATTAATACTTTATTTACAGATAAGTTGTCAAAGCTATCACAATTTGAAATGAGGCCGGGCACAGCAGTCATTGTGATAATTGAAATTTTACATTCGCCCTGAAGTTTTCAGGAGCTGCAAGTAATTAATGCCACTCCGCCAAGCTGTCTTTGAAGACGCGCCCTGAATAATTGAGGGATCAACTTGTCCTTAAGGATTTGGGTTTTTTTGTGATTGGCGTTATATTAGAGGCGCCTCGCGATTTCGTTAAGTCGGGAACTCGGAAGCTGGGGTGAGTTGATTGATTTAATTCCAATTGTAATTTTGGTTTGAAGCCTTTCGGGAATGTGTTGGGTACAATTGTGGTTTGTAGTCTTCCAAGAGTACATGTGCTCAATAGGGCTTTTAAGTTTCTACAAGAACTTTTAAACAAGAGTTATATAAACATTATATTGTTTACAGTTTAGGATAATAAATAAAATTTTTGAAATTGTTTTTTTATTTTTATTATCGGTTCTTATAGATTCTCTGTCTATTGGTTTCTCTTAGCTAGACATGAATTTTGTATTTAATAGTGTATTTAACGATTTGTTTTCGTCCGTTTTTTTAATAACATTAATATTGTAAACATTATTGTATACCAGATAGAGAACACACAAAATTTTAAAATTAAGCTAGCACTTAGCTAACTAATTGAGATTATTCTTTAATACTGGGTAAATATTACCTTAAATTTTGGAATGTTTGTATTTTATCGCCGAAAATAGCACTTTTTTCGATGTAAATAAATTGTTGGTAGTAATGATAAACACTTTTTAAAAAATGTTACATGTTGTTATTATAATATTTAACATAAAATGATTATTTAAGGATCATTAATTTAAGGGGATTACATTAGTTTAGCCTCAAAATGACGAAAATGACGAAGAAATTTCTAGAACGGCATTTTTATTATTAGAGTTTGACTCATCATACACATCATTTTTACATTTATTTAACGTCTATAAAAGCCTGTAAAGGCCTATCTTGACTAAAGGATATTTTAAGTTTGATAAAAGTATTAAGAAGTTAAGATAATATTTAAAAGAACAAAGGAATAAAAAGAGGAGTACAATACAATTAAATACATAGAAACGTATTATTGCAACAAATTTCTGTTGAACAAATATATTAACATTGATTATGAAGGAGAGCAAATTGAGAACCGCTGCAAGAAGACTAAATAGACTCGTTGAAATGGAAAGAAATTTATCTTTTTATTTGGTTTGTTAACTTGAAAGTTTGTTTACTTGCGTTAAAATACTCTATAGATTAGTAATGTGATTTACTGTAATACGGTGCGTTAGAAATCAAGAAAATAACATTAAATTAAACTTGACTTTCCAAAATGCTTTGCAGCAATCTAATAAATAGGCGACAATATATCTCCTTGCGGAAGTCCCGGCAGCTTGGCTGACTCCCAGCTGGGCCGGCTGACGAGATGGCGCGAGATACGACGAATATAGCGGGTCCAGCCAGCCATTAAAATTGCTCGGGAAATCATCGCCGTCGTTGGCAATTCATTATTCAGTTTCATTTGGTTTTATAAATTAAGAAGGTTGGAGTAATATTTCGTATTTACTGATTTAATTCTATATGGTGTTTACTTTGCCCACTTTCGGCTGGGCTAATCGGTGTAAGTGTAACAAATATTTTTTTTTTATTATTTTCATATATTTTCCCACGGTATCCAATTTGAGATATAATCATTATATATTTCGAAATATAAAATATTTTAAATCCCATAGTGAAAAAGGAGCTTAAGACCAAATGTAGTAGAAAGCTACAGCTTAAGTCTTCAACAATTAATGAACTAAGTGTATAATATATAATTATGAATTATATGATTCATAATGCAATTAATATTATATACTTATCACTCAATAGTTTATTTGACACACATATGACTAGACGTAAGCTGCCCACTACACAAGATGGCCGACTCTTTAATGCTGCTTTTTAAAATAGTTATTCTAGCTGAGACTAAAACAATATGTTGGTGATCATTAAATACAGTTTAAGATTTGTATAATAAATGATTTATAACTTTATGTTATGTATAAATAGATTTACGATTTCATCATATATGTACTTTGACTTCGTATCCGTATGTCAGTATTTCTATTTTTATTTGAGCCAGTAGGCGTCCATTGTTGGAGAGGGCTCTTCTACAAGATCCCCCATTTTTACAGATTTACTACGGGGATAATGCTTGTCAATATGTCGTTAGATTTTGAAGACTTTTATTAGAACTTATATCCATTGGTTGAGAGAAAGCGTTTGGAATACATTTCTTGGTAAACTAGGCATAAGAACCTGACCTTGTCAAAAACACATTCTGTCGATCATTAGTACATAAAAATTGTCGAAAAAATAAACAATGCTATTGTTAGATCAATAAGTAAGAAACTGATTTATTTATAAGTCAATTTATAATAAATCTATGGAAATAACTCAGATCCGAACCATAGACATGAACTCTTGACACTACATGACTTGTCATTATTGAAATGACAAACAGTAAATCTTGAATATATTATTTACTAGTGCAATTTTTTATAATTTTCTGGTTCATTAATAATGGTGGATAATTTGCCGTTAATACCGCAAAAGAGGTAAGTTTAATATAGATTGTTGAGGATATCAAGTTAAGCTCGCCTCTACCTTCGACCTGATCGAACTCATCTCACTCCATCATCAAAAACCTCGCTGTCATATACATGTTCGATGGTCAACTGGATGGTACCACTACAGCCATTGGACACAGCATCAGTGGTCGTACGCACACTGATACAAGTTTTGCAAAGTGTTTCAAAGAAACATGTTTCTGAATCGAATAGAGACGAACTTCTTAGTACTCTATGTATTCACCGTTCGGGCCATCTTTTCGCAGAAAGAGAAACTCCGTGTAGATCCGGAGACTTGCGACACTGGTGTAGGCTTAAAGACGTACTCTCCTTCACTACTCGTGCTTCTCTCCCTGCCCAGCCAAATCTAAGCCCGCTAATGCAGCTTTAGACACTCGTTCTAGTGTAGAGCTTACTACACTTCCGTGGCCGTTCCTTACTACACTTCCGTGACGACGCCCCTTCCGTGGCCGGGGGGCGTCGTCGGTGGAGGAGACCGGGGGAGGTAGTAAGCCTCCCCCGAGGAGGGCTCCCCTGTGTCGACGGGGGAGCGGAGGCTGGGGGTTCCCGGAAGGAGCTTGGTGTTCCCGGGGGCTCCCTACATGCCTGAGGAAGGCCATCCCTGAGGTTTTTAGTGGGTAGGCCTCCCCCTTCTGGGGAGGAGAGCCCCACATAACCGCCGGCTCGCCACAGCCGGAGTAAGCAATTTAATGCATTTTCCTCAGGGAAAAAAAAAAAAAAAAAAGGGCAAGCCAAACAGGTTATAGAGAGATTTTGCTGGTATACCTCTCGCTCTTACTTCTATAGAATATAGACTAACTACATAATCGTTTCTTGTTATAAATAAAGTAATAAAAGCGCTAGTAATAAAACCGTGACTAGTTTCTCTCGGTGTGTGTATTTAAAAAGAAAATCATTTAAACTTTTCTACATCGCTTAAAAGTTGCCTGAACTTGATATTAGCTTTCAGAGCATTTCTAAAATTATGAGACCTGAAAGGTTGCCACATGTGATGACAAATTTAAAAAACTTTTCTTAACATTTTTATTACATTAAAGTTACATGTTATTATTTGAATTTGCATGCGCATTTTTATAATTATAACAGTGATTTGTTGAAAACATATAAAATAATTGATTAATGGATAATAATAATTAATAATAAATTGATTACAAAAGTCAAAAGTTTATTGTAGTTATATTGACGATCCTATTAATAAATAATAATAATACATTCCTATGTAAATGCGGTAAGATCAAGTTATATTTGCAGAATAACTTGTAAAGCAATCTGTCTTAACTTAAACATAAGGTGAATTCTCTTGGGCGGGAGTTAAATTGAAAGCAGTTCATCTCCAATGGCGCAGCATTCAGGAGAAATAACAACATAGTATTATAATCTTAGATTATAGTCCTAGCTATGTAAGTGTGTATGTATGTATATTTGTATATATATGTTATTATTTTAAGAATTAGTATTTCTTCAAAATAAACAAATAAAAGTAATTTTACATTTAAACAAGTCAAATGAACAACCTCATATTGTAATTAAAAAAATTATCACAGATTCCATTCCACCTCTCATTTGAAGTTAGCGACACTGAAAATAATGCAAAAATATTTTGCAAAGTAAGATTACCGAAAACTAATTGTAAATGAATTAACAAGTTAATGTAATGTAAATGAGGCTCTAAAATTATTAAACAGAAAAATGTCGTAAAACAACGAAAGATTATTATCAATTATGACTCTTGGAAAAGTTAAAATTACTTCGACACAAAGTCAAAGAAGTCATTTATATGCAAATGCAAAATGAATTGGTGATTTGATAATAAATAGAATTTAATTTATCATCTTGTTAAAATGCATGCATCTTGTTAGCAAATTTATGATTTGAATTGATATAATTTTGTACGTTTGTAGATATTTGTTAAACCTATTGCAATTTTAGGATTCTGAACTCCGTACCAAACGAAACAGTACTATTAAACGAACGAGAAACGTTTACCTGGTTGTTCCTCTGTGTATCAAGACCTTTATTATAAGGAACGTACGTAGGTATCAAAAGGCAATTAATATCAAGTATAATCGTCTTATTCGCGGGGTACGTATGTTCCGTCAATATCGAATACAGACAAGCCGTGAATATGGAATGCTAATTCATATGGGATTATATTGGATTCGATTAAATATTATACTAATCCGGTTATTTTATTTAAACAGTATAATACTATATATCTATACTTTTCATAAATCTGTAGAGAGGTCAATTCTGTATCTATATAATATTATAAAGAGGAAAGATTTGTTTGTTTGTTTGTAATGAATAGGTTCCGAAACTACTGAACCAATTTCAACAATTTATTCACCTTTGGAAAGCTACATTATCCCCGAGTAACATAGGCTACTTTTTATCCCGGAAAAATCGACAATCCCAGGATGCGCAATTAAGGCTTCGCTCAAAACTACTGCAAGATTTTCATGTCGGTTTCATCAATAGATAGAGTGATTCTTGAGCAAGGTATTGCGGTATTTTTTTATCTCGGAAAAACGGATAGTCCCACGGAAGCGCGATAAAACCTTCGCGCCATAAACCGGCTTCGCGCATATGTAGCCGTGGGCAAAAGCTATGACCCTTAACCCTCTATAGACCCAATCCCGAAATCCACGCAGGCGAAGCCGCGGGCAGAAAGCTAGTATGAAATACATATATTTCCAAAATAATTATCAGGGGGTGATAAGGGATCCATACTGATGCCAAAAATGCAATCAAGAAATAAAAACTACTCAACGGATTTTAACGAAAATTGGTATAATTATTTTTCATAAACCTGAGCTAGTTATAGTATACTTTTCATAACGCTATATTCAATAGGAGAAGAGCAGTGAAGGGAAATATTGGGAAAACGTGAGAAGTTACTCTATTTTTCAAGCTTCCGTCGCTTGTGCAACCTTAATGGTTAAGGCTACACAGAAATCATGTATGACGGAAATGTTCTCTTTAAAATTCTGTCAAAAAAAATCCCACGACAGCATATGTCTATCTTTTATGGTTGACTCACAATAACACGTGTAACTCCCGATAGCTTAGCAGTTCGAAGCTTTCTGATTATATTTGTCTACTCTTACGTTTATAACACTCTCAGTCATTAAAATGCTACCTAAAATTATGATTCCACGCGGACGAAGTCGTGCGCACAGCTAGTATTATTATAACACTATTACTGTGTTACAAAGTTGATGTATATAGTATTTATTGTATAGTATATTATATATATAGCATTTATTATATATTTCTAGCGTATATTATGATTACGTTGAGTTTTTTATTGTTTTATATTAAATAAATAAATAATAAATATTTGTTACACTTACACCAATTAGCCTAGCCCAATCTAAGCTCTGTAAGGCTTGTGCTATGGGATCTAGGGTAACGGATAGACATACATCTATTATACATATATAAATATTTTATATTGAAATATATATCAACAACCATGACTAAGGTACAAATGTTGGCATTCATCACACAAACATCTGCCCCCACCGGGATTCGAACCCGGGACCTCAGAGATGGCGACACCTTGAAATCCACTCGACTATGGAGGTCGTCGTATCATTTTTGGTTTAGTTCTAGTTTTTGAGATTTAGTGAGCTGCGGCATCGTTTATGGCTGTCCTACCGCCATCTTTATGTATCTGACCCACAGAATCTCACTGGTCGTGACAAGGGCTTGCATTCCGGGAGTCTCGACGATTTTGTCGTATTTTCGAGAGACGAGACCTCAACTTCAGTTTTTTTCAAGGCTTAGGTAATTAACCTACAAAAAATAGCTACTAAACTCTACCATTCATTTTTTAATTCGGTTACGTGGCAACACTGTAAAGTGTAAGTTTGAATAGTCCGTAGAGATTGCAACCTAACGTCAAACACAATACGTTCACAATTTCACTAATTGTTTCTTTTGTTCTTCTATTTTAATGATATCACGATTGCGGAGCTCACCAGTTTAACTGCTAAAGAATAGCCAGCGTGTGAGCTTGAAAACTTGCTAAATCCTTAAAAAATTGAAAAACAAACTAGCATCCATGACTTACAAATGACTTTGCATGTAGAGAAACCTCTCTTCGAGAATGGTGGCGACGAAAGCAAGCATTTAAATTAGTGCTATAATTATTTTTTAACCATCTCACCTACTAGCGTCGAAGCAGAGAGAGCTTTTTCTAACGTAGGTTACTTTTGCAACAAGATCAGATCCTCTCTATCTGAAAACACTTTGAATGCACTTTGCCTTTTGCGAGTCTACTATAAAAATGAACAATGTAAATTTTATTTATATTTGATTATATTGTAACTAGCTTTCTGCCCGCGGCTTCGCCCGCGTGGATTTCGGAATTGGGTCTATAGAGGGCTAAGGGTCATAGCTTTTGCTCGCGGCTACATATGCGCGGAAGTCGGTTTATGGCGCGAAGGTTGTATCGCGCTTCCTATACGTTTTTCCGATATAAAAAATACGGCAAAACCTTGCTCAAGAATCACTCTATCTATTGATGAAAATCGCATGAAAGTCTGTGCAGTAGTTTTCGAGCGAAGCCTTTATTGCGCATCCCGTGGGATCTGTCGTTTTGTCCGGGATAAAAAGTAGCCTATGTTACTCTCCATCCCTTCAACTATCTCCACGTAACTAAGATCACGTCAATTCGTCGCTCCGTTTTGCCGTGAAAGCCGGACAAACAGACAGACACACTTTCCCATTTATAATATTATTATGGATAGTTGATTATTAAAGTACTTAATTGAACATATTGTACTAATTGTATAAACTTATTTTCTAAGTCTCGGAAAGTCTCGATTTTCCCGGGGATTCCGGGACCGGGCCGAGTCTGGATTTTTTTTCCCGGGTGTCGAAAATGTATCGAGGCTGAAAGCCTTAGTCGTGACGCAGATGTGACGTCCATATTCTGAGTGGGGATCATTTTGGTTCTACCTATATACACTATTATATTTAATTAAGTTCGTATTATTTTTAGTAATAAGTAGGTATCTAGTAAATAGTATAGAATTATTACCTGCGAATGTAAATTTGACAAACTTTGTAATTGGCTGTATCGTACCCGTGGAGGCAGCGTTGCTTCATATCAGATGTCGCTGCGACGATCCTAGTGGGTATGGAATATTTTATTCCAAACTCACTGGTAGCTGCGGGGCAAAAAAAACGACCGTGGTTCTATCGGTCCTGCAAGGAAGCTAGACTTCGGAAGCAGACCGCATCCGAAAATCTCTGATATGAAATGCAAATACAATGCTGCTTCGAGGTCCAGTAAGAGAATTATTGCCAGAGCCAAATTCGATTTCATCGGCAGAATTGGTGAGCGACTATCCCTCTGGGAGTCGTGCCTTCTGGTCGCTTGCCAAAGCTGCCGAGGGGAACTTTTGCCAGCCGTCCTTACCACCACTGCGAAATGTCGATGGCAATCTGGCCCACAGTGCAAAGGAGAAAGCCGATTTATTCGGTAATCTCTTTGCCTCAAACTCGACTTTGAACGACAATGAGGGCGATTTGCCGCCTTCGATCCCTCGGTGTGGATTCTCTATGCCAGAGATAAATATCTCACAGAGGGACGTACGGCGGGGGCTGCTTTCTTTGGACGTTCATAAATCGAGTGGGCCGGACGGCATACCAGCAGTGGTGCTCAAACAGTATGCCCCTGAGTTGTGCCCTGTGATAACGCGACTTTTCGCGCTTTCTTACCACACCAGTCAAGTGCCATCTTCGTGGAAGACTGCCAATGTGCATCCGGTGCCCAAAAAGGGCGATAGGTCGAACCCATCGAATTACAGGCCTATAGCTATAACCTCCCTTCTCTCTAAGGTGATGGAGCGTGTGATAAACACACAGCTCCTGAGATACCTAGAAGATCACGACTTGATCAGCGACCGGCAATACGGCTTTTGCCACGGTCGCTCGACTGGTGACCTTCTAGTGTAATCTCACACACCGTTGGGCATCAGCCGTTGAGAGTCAAGGTGTAAGGCAAATAGCCTAGATATAGCTAAGGCATTCGATCGGGTCTGGCACCGAGCTCTTCTGTCGAAGTTACCCCTGCCCGAGGGTATGTGCAAATGAGTTGCCAGCTTTTTGTCCAGCAGAAGCATTAGAGTCGTGGTCGACGGTAGCTGCTCTGAATACATGGACATAAATGCTGGCTTCCCGCAAGGCTCCGTTCTTTCTCCGACACTGTTCCTGCTGACATATCAATGACATGCAGTCCATCGATGGCATACATTGTTATGCGGATGACAGTACCGGAGATGCGTTTTACACGGGCCGTGCAAACATCCCTCGTTCCGGTGTGGAAGAAAATCGCCAGCAACTTGTGTCTGAAATCGAGAGAACTCTATCTAGAGTCGGGACAATCTAGTCCGATTTAACCCCTTCAAGACTCAAGTTTGTGCGTTCACCGCTAAGAAAACTCCATTCTCTGTAGCCCATCAATTCCAGGACACACCCCTTTCCATCGGAAAGTGTATTGGGATCCTTGGTGTTGACATCTCCAGCGACGTTCAGTTCCGAAGTCAGCTGGAAGCCAAAGTCACGTTGGCATCAAAAAAACTCTGTGTGCTCAATAGGGCGAAGCGGTACTTCACACCGGGGCAAAGACTAGTACTGTATAAGTCGCAAGTCTGGCCCCATATGGAGTACTGCTGCCATCTCTGGGCGGGAGCACCTAGGTACCAGCTTGAGCCCCTAGACTCGGTTCAAAAGCGAGCTGTGAGACTCGTCGACGATCCCGTACTCACAGGCGGTATCGAGCCTCTAAGTCTTAGGAGAGACATTGTCTCCTTATGTGTGTTCTACCGCCTGTATAATGGGTTGTGTTCTGAAGAATTGATCGACATGATGCCCACTTTCTATCATCGCACCGCTCACCATCGACAGGGAGTTCATGCCCACACACTGGAGCCTAAATGGTCCCGTACAGTGCGATTCCAAAGGAATTTCCTGCCGCGTACACTTCGTTTGTGGAATGAGCTCCCTTCCGAGGTTTTCCCGGTGGGCTACAGTATGGGCTCTTCAAAAGGGGAGAGTATAGGTTTTTGAAGGGTCCGGGCGAGTGACACCCCTGGTGTTACAAGTGTCCATAGGCTACGGTAACCGCTTACCATGAGGCGGGCCTGTTTGCCACCAACGTGGTATATATTTATGCTGTTAAGATTGCTAGATAAATAATAGTACATAATGATATTAGTGCGTTATGATGGTTATAACATGCGGGGCGGAATTTCGGCCCGAGCCGAGCATGTTATAATCCATACGCACGTATATCGTACGACGTTTTTTACACATTTGTGAGGAACCGAAAAAAAAAACATTTAAATAAACTCAATTTGTGAATGCACACTGTTGCTTTCCCGCCATTTCACTACTGACTGGCGCCGCGCGGCGATTAGTTCGAAATTTGAATAGCAATAGCGCGCGAAATGGCAAATAATACTGTTATGGAATTTGTATGGACTATAACTTAACTATTTGCGTTTTTTATGACCCGCTTTACATATTTAAATCCGGTGGCATTACACCAGCTTTACGAGCAAAGGTGTTAAAAATAAATTAAAAAACTTTTCCAGTAATGCCTTGTGCACTGACGTGCGCCCGGTTCTGCGCGAGGTGTTCAAAGATCGCGACAGCATGGCGCCGCTAGCTACAGAGGCGTTGGATCCGGAGCACCGACCTTCTACGGGCAGAGACTGGGTATGTCCATATTTGTTTATTTTTGTTATATAAAATATAACAAATAATTTACGATATAAATAATATAACGATAAAGCAATACAAATAATAGTTGGCGTATATTTCAAAATACTTCCTTTCGGAGTCCTTTCACTATTTACCCAAATGTGTCCTGCATGCAACAAAAGAACTGCTCATTCAAAATGTTATACGATACATAAACAATTCGGATGATAACAGGGACTATGCGCTTGTTATTAGTTTAGGTCAATTCTGACCCATTTTTTACCGTGGGAGAGCCATGCTTCGGCACGAATTGGGCCAGCTCGACCGGAGTGATATCACGGCCTCACAGAAAACCGGCGTAAAATAGTGCTTGCGCTGTGTTTCGCCGAGTGAGTGAGGGTGCCGGAGGCCCAACACCCCCTTCCCCCCTTATTCCCTTTTAAAAGGTCGGCAACGCATCTGTGACTCCTCTGGTATTACGGGTGTCCATAGGCAATGGTTATCGCTTACCATCAGGTGATCCATTTGCTCGTTTGCTGCCCTATCCTATAAAAAAAAAAATAACAGGAGACTCAATTTTGGAAACAATGACTTGAGCAAATTCTTCAGCCATAGCTGAGGATTCGAGGTTTTGTCATAAAACAATCTACCAACTTTGTACTCGATTTCTTAGAAGCCGTGATGAGGAAGGAAATCAGGCGCCATACCCGTTAACATCAAATTACCGTACAAATATAAGTTGCCCCAAACTACCAACTTTTACAGCGTCGAGCGACGACAATTAAAGTTGGTCCATGCCAACATTCTCCAGCGGCAAAATAAATAATCAGTGAGCGTCAATTGATTCACAACTGTAGTGGACAAGGTTTAGAGTTCAGAATTGATATATGACAACATCAGCGTTGGGTTCACCTCCGTATCGTTGATAGTACGAGCAAGTTAGGAGATCAGTTCCCCGCTATTATTGATAGTAAATGAATTTAAATCTACGGCCTCGGTAATCGATACATTAGGGTAAAGTTGGAAAGCTTTAATTAATATTTTAATTCTATTAAACAAATTTGTAATTTAAATTTACGGGGGCAAGTTTCGAATTTGATTTGTTTTTGATTGAGAAATTGGAAACGATAGATTTATTGAAAGTAACCTTCGCAGATATTATTACTTCTTGGATCTACCTAATGTTAGTAATATATACAAATTTATGGATATATTTAAATATTGATTGTTAATAAAGTTAACTAGTTTTAAGGTTATTGGAGTTAGTGAACTGTATTGCTACATCTCGAAACAAACTTTTTGTAATGAACTTCTAAAATTATTATTACTTGAAAATGGTTATACAAAATAATAATGCATGACAATAGGCTTGTATCCACTATGAACAAATCTGATGCATTAGGTTGCATAACTATTAAGATGATCATTTAATTATGAAAAAACAAAGTTTTATAAAATAATAACTTTTGATTATTTATATTTTTATAAAGTAAAATTGCACAAAATAAGCCATAAGTCACGTGACAGCAAACACCAATTAAAAAGTGTTACGTCACGCCGTGCGAAACGTCAAAGTCAAAATGTCATTCCCAAGTGTCTTGTGGAAGTGCGAAAAAGAATGGGCATCATTCCTTCTCGCGAGTGTCAGCCACTTTTTACGTATCTGCTGATTGTTTGGCACGTATATAAATAATTTTTTTGGTGTTTTTATACTTGTGCTTGTACACTGGGGCACTATGCAGTACTTGTAATACGATGAATCCATTTTTTATTAAAATAACTTCACAATACCGAATATTCCGATACTAAAACAGCTGTGTTTTGCACGGCGTGACGTCATTCAAGACGCCATGACAGTCATGAGCGTTTTTGATGACTAATGTCAAATATTTAATTAAATGCAAAATTATTCTTATAAATAAGCATTTTTTTTCAAAAATAATAATTATTTTGTATAGAATAGGCATCAAGGTATAGTAGTATCTAACTACTGAAATTTAGGCAACAAGCCTATTGATACATTGGGTTTCAACCCTTTTTTTTCCGAGGGAAAATGCTCCTTATGCACTATGACACGGCATTGGCTAGGCGTGGCCGTGTGTGGGGCTCTCCGGTCTGAGAGGACCGGTCTATCTACTGAAACCCCCCGGTGTTCTGTGGGCCCATACGGGGCACACGGCAGGGTGCGCTTACGCGATTCTACCGCCTTGTGCTCTGGGGGCGGCTCGACCTAGAACTGGTCGAGCCAACGCCAAGGGAACATTGGGTTACAACCTAGATTTTTGAATTCGTTATAAATTTATTTTGTTTAGCTGTAACCAATTTTGTACATATTTTCCTTACTAATATTATAAATCGGAAAGTGAGCCTGTTTGTTTGTTTGTTCCGCTTCCACGCCGTAACTACTGAACCGATTGCTTTGAAATTTTGCAGACGTAAAGCAAAAAGTCCGGATTAAATAATAGGGTACTTTTTCGGCTTCGCTCAAAAACTAGTGCACAGATTTTCATGCGGTTTTCATCAATAGATAGAGTGATTCTTGAGCAAGGTTTTGCGGTATTTTTTGTCTCGATAAAACCTTCCCGCTATAAACCGACTTCGCGCATATGTAGCCGTAGGCAAAAGCTATGACCCTTAACCCTCTATAGACCCAATCCCGAAATCCACGCAGGCGAAGCCGCGTGCAGAAAGCTAGTTAGTAATAAAACAAGGAATACATTTATTTTAGATCACACACCGATACCAACAACAATAACAAAACAAAACAACAATAATAACACACACCGCTGTATGATAGCAAAGCTGTGACAAGCAGCAAGCCTTTTTTTTTTTTTTTTTTTTTGTTCCCCTGAGGAAAATGCATTAAATTGCATACCCCGGCTGTGGCGAGCCGGGGTTATGTGGGGCTCTCCTCCCCAGAAGGGGAGGCCTACCCACTAAAAACCTCAGGGATGGCCTTCCTCAGGCATGTAGGGAGCCCCCGGGAACACAAAGGCCACTTCCGGGAACCCCCAGCCTCCGCTCCCCTCTCTAGAGGGGAGCCCTCCTCGGGGGAAGCTACCACCTCCCCCGGTCCCCTCCACCGACGACGCCCCCCGGCCACGGAAGGGGCGTGGTCCATCCCGGGTCGCCGTAGCGGTCGCGACTTCCTCGCGCCCGCCGGCGACCCGCGGCGGCGCCGCAGCTGTGCTACCGAGCCCGGCGCCGCCTCCTTCGAGCGGGATCGGCCATCTCCCGACCCCGCTCGGCGGCCTCCTTCTGGAGCATTACTGCTTCACAGAAGGAGGCCACAGCCCTCCAACCTCCCTCGTCCGCCAGCATTGCCGCAATCAATGCCGGCGGAGACAGATCTCGCCCGATCTCTGCGACCAAGACTCGGCGCTCGGAGGCCCACGCGGGGCACTCCGCCAGCGTGTGCTGGGCCGAGTCGAGGTCGGAAGCAGCAAGCCTAGCCTGCCTAGCCTGCTGCACTGGTATGCTGCTCGGCACAGTGGTAACATCAGGCACGAGGAACAGCAAAGAACAGATTAATCGCCCTCAATAACAGGCGTGTACGTGCACTACAATTATTATAAATATTCTTAACTTTAACTTAGCATTATACAATCAAGTTAGCTGTTTAGAAAACAGACAGAACAGTTTCTAAAAACAGACACTCGTCAATATAATAATGTTAATTTTATGGTCAGCACTCCAGAAAATTTGCTTAAAGAATTAAAGCAAGTTGACTTTACAAGACAATTCGTATAAATCTAATAATGACCAGACAGATTGCAATCAGCTGTTATTTAGTTTGACAAGGGGTGGTGCAGAATTTTAATGCCAAAATCTATTATTTGATTAAGAATCTTCAGCGTATCTTGTTCAGTATTTGCCTCTAGAATAAGATTTTTGAACTGACAATAGTTTTAATTTCTTAAGTTAAAGGCACATGTTAAAAAGACGCTAATGAGTAAGGGCTTGGTGTTGATTTGAATACATTACATTGTAAAGTGTAAATATTTGTTTTCCCGTGTAAATTGTAAACACATATGTACATTGTATGATAACGATAATTTATTGTAAATGTTGTTATTATTTTTGATAAAGCTGATAAGTTTCTTGTGCCCATTCTTCTTATCACCTAAAAAATACGTCCTGAATGGGTGGTAGGAAAAAAAATTTGGACGATGAAAAGAGTTTTCTATAATGTCATATTTGAATAAATACATACATACATACACTCACGCCTTTTTCCCATGGGGTGAGTGATTTGAATAAAGTTAATTTTGATTTTGAATGAATATAAAACAAACTTATTTGATGAACTTCTTGGTATTAGATAAAATGTTTAAGAAAGCGTGAAATATTCTAAAAGAAACACTTAATATGCAATTTCTTGCAATATTATAAACGTGAAAGTTTGAAAGTAATTTTTTTTTACTCTTGTAAAGTGTAAAGTTAAATTTTAAAAGTGTAAAAAGTGTAAAAGGTTAATTTTTTTTTACTCTTTCACGGAAAATCTATTAAATGGATTTTAATGCAACTTTACAGTAATGTAGCTTATATATCAGTATATATTTGTTATTACAATTACACTATAAATTGTAGCCAATTTGTAAAGATCTAATCGTAAGCAGACGAAGTCGCAGCCGCCAACTAGTATTAAAATTAACAACCTTTTATTGTTAGGTTCAAGAATATGCTTTGGAGTGTGAGAACCTCTGCAAGGAAGAGAAAGAACTCAAGAAAGACCAGGCAAAGAGACTTAGCAGACGAATGAGGAACATCTACCAGCTCTCTTCGCCAAAGAGCTCGCACTCGGAGATACCAGCTTGGGTCTCTAAACGTGGCATTATTAAGCGAAAAGACCTTGTACCTTTGGTTGATCAGAAGTCTGGCTGTAAGTAGTTATTTGTTGAGTTTAGAATACAGATATAATATGTTACCACATTATTTCTTTCATTGGTTCGTATATAGGCTTCCTGTTGGTTATATGTTAATATCATACAAATCATACTAATTTTCAAATGCATAATTTAAACACAAGAAATAAAAATAAACTTGCCGTTCCAACGTACAGGCTACAAAAAACTAGAGGTTCGTTTATGGGCGAAAATATATTTTTTTATAACAAGATTCCAGTTAGTGTAGCTGAATTGTCTCAGTTCAGGGTACATGTTAAAAAGACGCTAATGAGCAAGGGCTATAACAAAGTCAATGATTATTTAAATGGTGCCAATGCTTGGTGATGATTTGAAGATATTTCCGAAAGTATGATGGAAAATTTAATTAGAGAAAATTAAAATCAATTGAATTTACAAGCCAATTTATGGTCATTTTCTATCATCGCAGAGGCTCAGTGTTTATCCTCACACGCTGAAGCGTAAATAGTGTACAGTGCTGTTTTACAATTATTCCATGCGCATGCTCCTGTTTTAAAATGAGCTCTTTGCCTATTTTTAAGTCTATAAATTGCTCGCCTATAAAGTAAGTGTCCATGTATTGGTTCAAGGAAACAGACTTCAGCAAGGAATTCAACTCTATAGCTTTTCACATAATAAAGTGAGAATTAAAGATATGTATTAAGGATGGCATTTATAACACCAGATCATCTGGTGGTTGTAAGGTTATAGAAATCTCACTTTTACACGTGAACTCTGCTAAATAATATACATAAGGTTTTACAAAAAGTGATATTTATGTGTTTAGTATGTCACATAAAAATGGGAAATATTGAGGAAAGTCCCATAAAGAGGTGATAAAATTTTATCAATTTCGGATAAATTACTTTACGCAGACAGTTTGCTTTATTAGTAAGTAAAAGGTCTCAAATTGAATTTGCACTTAGGCGCGTTCAGGTTAAATATTTTCGCTGGTTAAATTATGACCGGCCGTAAGTCTCCCGAGCGCTTATCAGATGATTACAAATTTTAAACGAAATTTTGTAAGACTTTGGAGGAGAGCACATTTGTATAATAATAAACAGTTTGTTCTTATTTTTCAAATCAAATCAAATTTATTTCCATGAAATTTGGTTATTATTAGATCATAATTAATTTACAGTGCAACATATTTCGCTGTTTTATTTAGCATTCAAATATTATTTTAGGTAAAAATAAAAATGTTACCATAATAAACTTACTAACTATTGATTGTTGAGTTATTATTAAGTCACAGAAAATTGATCATTATGAAAATTACAATTTTCAATCTGTCAAATATTACATTATTAATGAGATCGTATTTTACAAAATTTGTACACTGTCAACTTGCATCTTTTACGATATTTACAGATTATGATAATGTCAAACGTTAATGACCAATTTTTAACATGTGCAACAAATACAATTCTGTCTATAACCAAAATCTATCTCTCTAAATAATCTTTATTCAACATAGACCTTTACACGCACTTATTGGCGTCAAAACAAACAAAAAAAAGCTTAAAAAAAACAAAAACCTTGTTCGTACGTACGAACAACTAATGATCCGATATGTCAGATCTACTACCAATATATTCTTTAACGCTATAAAAAAATTGTCTATTAACTAATTTCACATTATTAACATTGACTAGAAGTCGAATATATTTTCTTTATCAAGGCAACAGTCTCTGGGTACGAAATATACTGCAGAGTTCCACGGATGTGAGCAGCAAGGAGTGTCTTGGGTTCTTGCTGCATCCTGGGGACGAGTCGTCTTTGAGTACAGCGAATAGTTGCACAAACCAATCTCTCAGGTAATATTCAGAAAAAAATGTAATTATGAAGATTTTTATATAAATTAATACAAAAAAGCAACAAAATATTTATAGTACATATCAATGTAGCCAGGTTAGTTTTATTTATAATTAAATGTTGTGATCCAAAATCCTGCTAGACTTTGCGACGATGTAATTTTAGAACCGCTTTAAAACCATGACAATTTTAGTGAGACGCCTTTCGGCATTTGACTTCACATTTTGTTTAACTTAAAGAAGAAACCTTGCAAGAGCACTGCAAAATTAAGAGTAAATAGATTTGTAACAAAGACTAAAGATCTATCATTGATTCTCGATATGTATTTAGTGATTGCGCTTAGGCGAGGGAAATCATATTAAATTACTCACGAATAATGTTTCTTGGTAATTTTTAGAAATTCTCTGTCAGTCTCCTGGACTTTTTCTATTGACGGCAAAGTAGTGCCCTGGTGGAATCTAGGCCTCACTGCTGCTGTAATCTTTATGCACAAACATCAAATAAATGTGATTCAAGCTTATCTGTCGCCTCAGTACTACGTAGGTCTTTCTGCTGAACCATAATCAATCACCGTTTTGATTGCACTGAAGATAAAACTTATCTAAATGATAATGACGTTTTTAGTTTCGGGGAAGTCCCATTACCTCGACGAACAGCACCGCCTCGACCACCTCGTGAGCCTTCACCACCAGTCAGTATCGTGTGCTATCCGCTGCGGCTGGATTTTGTCGATTTCACCGTGGGAAAAGTGTACGCCGTGAGTTGATCTTCAACACTGTGATCACATTTATATAACTGTCTTATTATCATTACAACTCTAATTCGTTGCTTCTAAGCAGGCTTCTAAGCTTAGCAAGCAAACTCCTAAGCTTAGATGGGCCTTCATCCATAAATGCCATTTCAAATCAATCAAATGACTAGTCTTGTTTAATGCCGCCTTTGTAATCATAAAAAATCATCGTACGATAATGCTCTCGTTCAATGAGAAACAATAACTCAATTAGCAGATCCAATTTTCAATGGAACACAATAATTCAGTTCGGCTCTCAAAAAATGTGGAGAGAAATAATCATTAATTGGTGAATAATCATTGGTGCCTCTCCTATGATTCAGCTTTTAGACATGTTTCGACTCTGCGATTGTCTTCGCCGTAATTCCGACTAATTGCTCTGGTCTCATAATAGGTGTTTTTGCCAACCAAATTGCATATTAAACGATTGAAGTAAAGGAAAGAAGAAATAATGCAACAAGAAAAATAATATCTAGCAATATACAATTGGCATGGTTAGTTGAAACACCTATCAAACGCTGCGTAATGTCTGTTACATGTGTGTATGTAAATACTAACTGTATTTTTTTTATAAACAAAATATAATCGTATAAATTAACATAAATTATATAACTTAAAACGGATATAGCTTCCGATATTAGCAGTCAACGTGCATTCATTACATCTTTATAAAAACAGTCGGCACCCAGTTAGTTATCCATTCATGCCTTATGGCCCTTAAGGCCCTTAAGGGGTGGGGTGTTTTGGGTACATTTCGTGCTCCTTAATGAGGATTCTCAGCCTCTCTCTCCTGAGGGAAAAAAAACAGTTAAGTGAGCTTAACCGCCTGTTTCTGATTTCAGAATATGAGGATAAAAATAGATAGTAATCTATATATATTTGTCAATCTATCCTCGTCAAGTAAATTAAGATTTTGGTGCTGGAGCTGGAGTAGATATTTTGATTGATTCTTAAACGTTATTCTGCACTTGTGATTCCGATAAAGGCGAGGAAAAAGTGTATTATTGAAGATCACAAGAAGTGAGCTATTTTAACTGTTACCGCTTGCATCCCTAGAAGTCGGTTCGGCTCATGAACACTACGACCTCCGAGCTGCGGCTCTCGTTGAAGCCGCCTGGCGCCCGCGCACTGAGCGTGCAAGTGGACCGCACGCGCGGGCTCGCCGTGACAGCGCGGGCGGCCGCGACCCTGCGCGTGCGCTTCCAGCCCACCGAGTACCGCGAGATATCGGATCAGATAGTCGTGCGCGTCACAATGGGGAAGACGGTCGTGGTACCTGTACATTGCTATATGGCACCGCCGACTCTGCGTGGTGAGCACTTTGTGACAACAAGGATCTTTAATACATATTTACTCTTCACGAGTTTGTGGTCTATGTCCTGTTCATCATCATCATCACCATTTCAGTCAAGAGATGCCCACTGCTGGACGTAGGCCTTCTCCAAATCAATCAGTTCTGCGCTGCAAACATTCACCTTCCTGTTATTCTCTATCAATACATGTTTCGCAGTTCTCACAGATAATTAATGAGATAAAGAGGCAGTGTGGACGTGGTTCTTGTAATTGCTTTACGCTGAAGAAGTTCGCTCTTGCGAGCGACATTATAGCTGTTTCAAGGTCAACGTGTGTAATGTATCCATACTGCACGGTAAGTTTTTTTTTGTGGATATTCTATCCATACTATTATTATAAATGGCATAGTGTGTCTGTCTGTTTGTCCGTCTTTCACGGTAAAACGGAGCAACGAATTGACGTGATGTTTTACGTGGAGATAGTTGAAGGGATGGAGAGTAACATAGGCTACTTTTAATCCCGGAAAAATCGACAGATCCTACGGAATGTGCAATAAAGGCTTCAATAGATAGAGTGATTCTTGAGCAAGATAGTAAACGGATAGTTCCACGGTAAGCGCGATAAAACCTTTGTGCCATAAACCGACTTCCGCGCATATGTAGCCGTGGGCAAAAGCTATGACCCTTAACCCTCTATAGACCCAATCCCGAAATCCACGCGGGTGAAGCCGCGAGGAGAAAGCTAGTTAGGTATAATATCATTCATTAAGGTCTTTTGTCCACTAGCTGGGGCAGAGGGCGTCCACAGCGAGTTTCCATCCCGCACGGTCTTGAGTTTCGCATTTGATTTCGCTCCAGGTTTTTCCAATAGCCTTCGCTTCGCTAAAGATATAATGTAGATGAATATTTTTGCGGTGGTGAGAATGAGCTTGCTTGTGGTGATGTACTGTGATGTAACACCCCTTCGTGATTGAGAACTTTTTACATCATTATGATCTACAGTTGAATATGTTTTTTTTATTTATTACATTCACAATTACCCTACAAAGATACTAGTACCAATAGATTTGACCAAAATGGCATAAGTCTATACCTTATTATATATTTGCTGAATCGAAGCAATATAACAGGAGCAATGTCAATTATCTCCCCTAAGTGGTTCCCATTAACGTGCAAGGGAATCTGTGTCAACCGTCTTATCATCAGTCTGCCGATCTGGAGGCATTATATTAAATTATGGGCAAAGTTTCCGGAGAGCAAACAGAGCCGTATCACCTGATATCAGAGCTTCTGCCGGATTCGGGCTCGGAGTCGGGTTTTATTCTTGATAAGATACGCCTAGTTTGTAGTTGTATCTTGATTATTGGGACTTGAGATTAATCGCGTTGAGGATTTTCATATGTATTTCAGAATCGCGTATGTATAGTGAAAAAGACGTTAGTGTTCGCTTATCACAGAACATTGTGTCTAAAACCATTGCATTAATACAGGCATTGTATTACCAGATTAGACTTTTTTTTTCCTCAGGAGAGTAAGGCTGAAAATCCTCACAAGGAGCACGAAACGTGCCCAGGATACCCCCGCAACGGCAAGTGTCACGGAGGTTATGTCGTGACCAAACTGGTCTGACCACGTGACCTGCCCACTAAACTCAGCCTATGCCTAAGTTCAGGGAACCATATAGGCAAATCGTGAGGGTAACAGATCAGACAAAAGAGATAGATAATAAGGAAAACCAGCTCACGTCAATAAGTGGGCTCGCTCACAAAGCCTTTCGCCTTTACATTACAAGACATATGTAACTGAAGAATAAACTAAATTACCAGCAGCTCTCAATAAGAGATATACGAGTACAAGAGCCAAAAGTAAGGGAGACTTGTCCCTTGTTGGAATTGATGGAAATAGTGCAGTTAAATTGCTGCTTTATTAAAATCCAATGTGGCAATTATTTTCATAAAGTACTTATCAGTGTCCACTAAATTAGGTAGAAATGGAGTATGATCAGATTGCAGATCACGCCGCTAAAGGGACTCAAAGGGTTTTCGATAACACTGCCAATATTCCCATGTCTATTTAGAATTATTGTCAACAATATCAAACACCTTCTAGAAATAACGGTTTATTTATATAATGCAATGGAATACTAGCGTGCCTTTTATGATTTTTTTTATTGCACTCCTCCCGACTCACTAAATACTGTCGTTAACCAAGTCATGTTTAATCATTACACCTTTGAAAATCAGATGTGCAACTGTGTTCCGCCACGTGGCTCACTGTGCTGCCATCTATTGGATAACGTCACAAACAGAAAAGAGATAGTAATCAAATCCACAATTTATCATCATGCTATAACCATGAGCATGAGAACTTTCCGACATCGTTCCACGCGACAAACCTTCCATCCTCACCATCTCAATACTTGGCAGTCCACCATTGTGCGTTTCTCTAGCAATTTTCTGCCTCGCACAGCTAGACTGTGGAATGAATTGTCGCCTGCAGTGTTTCCGAACCGTTACGATATCGAAACTTTCAAGAAAAGAGCGTACTCCCATTTAAAAGGCCCGCAACGCGCTTGTGACTCCTCTGGTGTTGCGGGCGTTCATGGGCGGCGGTAATTGCTTACCATCAGGTGATCCGTCTGCTCGTTTGCCCCCTATCACATAAAAAAAAAAGTAGAACTGCATATTTACATTACAATGACTGCGTATAATAATTAAGGTTTTATCAGAATGTTTTAAACAGTGCAATTTTGTTTCAAGTGTGCATGGAGGCAGGATCTTAGTAAGAACTTCGTAGTAGAGTGCTTAATACACCGGTTTCATGGTGTCACCAGCTCTGAGGTCCCTGGTTTCAGTCCCGGTGGGGCAGATATTTGTGTGATTATTGCGAGCATTTCTTTGTCGCGAATAATCGCGGAACATACATGGGGGTGATTCGGGTACTCCAGGAGGTGTTCTAACTCTGGACTTACGCTTGACACTATTTCTTGGGACACCCTGTATATTTCTATCAAAAATATTTATATATGTCAATTCGTTACCCTAGGTCTCATAACACAAGCATTGCAGGCTAATTGGTGTGAGTATAAAATATGTTTTTTTTTATTTTTATTTCTGTTCGAGCCGTAGGGCCCTTATGGCTAAGGCTGGGCTGAGTTTAGTTGGTAGGTCACGCGCTCGGATCGCTCCGGTCGCGTGTAGTCCAACATAACCTCCGTGACACTTGCCGTTGCGGAGGTATCCTGGGTACGTTTCGTGCTCCTCCTGAGGATTCTCAGCCTCTCTCTCCTGAGGGAAAAAAATATTTCTCTTCCCAAATGCATTCTGTTTCAAAAAAAATCTTAATTCACAGCCCTAGTCAGATTTTAACACAAAATAAATGCTAGCTGTAGATGCAATTACGCAATAGATTGCTGCGTAGCTTAGCCCCTACGTCACCCTCGGCGGGTGACGTAGGGGCTGTGAATACTTAGAATCAAAGAAAAATAATTTTATTTCTACAGAATTTTCTCTTCTGATGCATACAACATTGAATATTTCGTTATCAAAATCAATTGTTTATTCAGATTGTGAAAGTACAAGTGGATAGAAAAAAATATATACAAGACAAATGAAGTAATTTACTCCGTTTGCAGTTTGAATTAAAATACATCAAAAATTTTACTACTACGCAAAATCTAAAACAGAACATAAATTCATATGGTTGTAAGATAACTTTGACAATTTGATAGTGAAATGTCGAGTGACAGCTTTTTAAATTGTGTTCCGTTTTACGTGTGATTCGTCACCGGTTTTTTTGTATCAAATGTTATTATTAGATAAAATGCGAGTGATTTAAAAAAAACTATAAAACTGTGTGTGTGTTAGTCTTGCGTTCACTAAACAGTAATATAATTGTGCAGCAGTACGAGTAACTGCTTTGGTAAAATTCCGTGTTTTGCGAATATATAAAATAATAAAATAGCGAAGTTGTTCTTCTTACGATATATATTTGGTAAGTGCGCAATACATTATAAAAGGAAGCGGGACAAAGAGGAACAATTTTATTGCCGGATCATTTCGCGAATATCATCTGTACATGGTCATGTGATAGTTGTGAGAGTGAAATTGAACGATCCACAGGTAGCACTACTAGTAATGATTTGGGCAGCGCTTGGTCCAAACACTGTGAGCAGTAAAAAAAAATTTAATTAAATTTAGGTGATTTTAAAAAGCTCAGTTTTAGCAGTAGAAAATAATATAATTTGGATTCGAGAGACTAAATAATCTATGAAACTGTGTGCAGTAGAAAATAATATAATTTGGATTCGAGAGACTAAATAATCTATGAAACTGTGTGCAGTAGAAAATAATATAATTTGGATTCGAGAGACTAAATAATCTATGAAACTGTGTGCATAGAAAATAATATATTTTGGATTCGAGAGACTAAATAATCTATGAAACTGTGTGCAGTAGAAAATAATATAATTTGGATTCGAGAGACTAAATAATCTATGAAACTGTGAGCAGTAGAAAATAATATAATTTGGATTCGAGAGACTAATTAATCTATGAAACTGTGTGCAGTAGAAAATAATATAATTTGGATTCGAGAGACTAAATAATCTATGAAACTGTGAGCAGTAGAAAATAATATAATTTGGATTCGAGAGACTAAATAATCTATGAAACTGTGTGCAGTAGAAAATAATATAATTTGGATTCGAGAGACTAATTAATCTATGAAACTGTGTGCAGTAGAAAATAATATAATTTGGATTCGAGAGACTAAATAATCTATGAAACTGTGAGCAGTAGAAAATAATATAATTTGGATTCGAGAGACTAAATAATCTATGAAACTGTGTGCAGTAGAAAATAATATAATTTGGATTCGAGAGACTAAATAATCTATGAAACTGTGAGCAGTAGAAAATAATATAATTTGGATTCGAGAGACTAATTAATCTATGAAACTGTGTGCAGTAGAAAATAATATAATTTGGATTCGAGAGACTAATTAATCTATGAAACTGTGTGCAGTAGAAAATAATATAATTTGGATTCGAGAGACTAAATAATCTATGAAACTGTGAGCAGTAGAAATTAATGTAATTTGAATTCAAGCGATTCAATCGATCTATAAGCCGTAATAAATTACATATATAATTTGTATTCGAATCTCAGATTCACTTCAAATTATTCATAAATACGTCTTCAGATATACGACATATTTTTTCGTTATTCTATTTACAATGAGCTTACTTCTAATAACAATTTAATGTAAAAGGTAAAGAAAAGTAACAATTGTAGTTGTGTTGTATTTATTCTTTCTAAACTTATAATAATATAAGGTACGATTGATTCGATTTATTTATTTTTTGATATCGATTAATGGATATTCCCTATCTCAAAAAGCACATAACAGATTTCGGTAAAACTTGCAGTATCCCTAAGTTGCACTATACCTAGTAAAACAACAAAAGAATTACTTAGATCGGACTTGTATTTCCGGAGATATGCAAACACAAACTTAAAAAACATACATACATACATTTTAGAAATTTGGCAGATTTGTTCAGACGCTGATATAGACAAACATATACGAAAACTGGGCAGTTCTGGAAATATTACATACATACGGGTCGAAAGGAGGTTATCAAAACCTCCTTTTTTTTAACTTTACTCTCTCAAGTTTTATTTTTAATATATTCAAATACTGCACTTAATTTAAGTTATATGTTAACAAAGAGATGATATTCATAAAGTACGCGTAATAAATTCAAACGTCTTCCGCAAAACTGAACCCCCACCATCACGGATATATTATACACTTTCTCCCCCAAAAAGCATCATATCATTTTTTTTGCCGAATCTCACATTCTCTTAGTACCCACTTATTCTTTTAGGGGCGTGATATGAATAAAGTGAAACTATGAGGCGGTCGCGTCTTGAAAAATGCGGCGAATTAATAAAAAAGTTTTTGATACCGCAAATCGGCAAGTGCGGCACGTTTCGACGCTTTAATATAAATTACAGCGGGGAAGTTGTGTTTCATAAAATAGACATAATCAATAATGCCCTCGGGCTATCCGTCTCGGCTGTCGCCAGGCGATACATTTTGTTCTTGTTTTCTCCGGATTATATCCGCGAATCGCGATATACTTAAATGGATCTGTTATATCTATTCCTAGAAAAAGATTAATGTGATTAAGAAAAAGAAGAATGTAGAGCTATATATATATACTAGCTGTTGCCCGCGACTTCGTCTGCGTAAATTTCGAGTTGAATGTTATTGATACACAAATCATATTAATATACTTCATCGTATTTTGGTTCCCTGTTCCATCTCACTGCCCACGAACATGCTAAACGTGGCCTTTGGGGTCTTATAACCTGTGGCTCTGTCTACCCCGCAGGGGATAAAGACGTTATCTTATGTATGTATTGTATCATGATGATGAATTGTCTTTAGATTTTAAATTTCCCATGTAACTTATGTAAGAATGGTGTACATTATAATAATTCGCAATATTATCATGCCTTGAGTTCATTAAAATGACGATAACTTTTTTTTTAATGAACCGATTTTGATGAAACAAAGTTTAGATATTATTCTGAGTTAAAATAAAGCAAATAGTGAAAGTTTCAAGCAAATCGGTTCAGTACTTTCGGAGATAAACGTGAACATACATACAGACAGACAGACAAAAAATTCCAAAAAATTTTTTTTGCTTTCTAATAATCTATTTAAGTGCCCCTCTATCCATTTCAGTCAAAAATACTAAATGTACAGACAAAATATTTTTACTGTCTTATTATATGTATAGATATTGCTATATCTATGATGTATGACTTTGTATATATTGTACAACACGTACGTAACACGAAAAGTGTAAGCGTGGTATTGATTTGAAATAAAAATATGTCACAATATGTTGTTGTAGTTATTTAATAATCATAGAAAAACAAGAAACAATGGATTAAGCGTATTGCGAATTTTAAAATATATTAATACACCATACGCTGTTCTATTTTATGATGTAAAAATAAAGCTTAGGAGACATTTTATTCGGACAGAAAGGTGAGTTAATAAAGTAATAAATTTAATAGAACAAATACTACAAGTTGGTACTCACTATTTACTCTGTCCGACCTCGTAACGCTTCCAGGAAAATAATGAAAATAAATAAAATCATAAAACTACTTTTAATTTAATTTGCAACTGCAACGCCAACTTAAATCAGGCGTATTAAGTAAATAATTAGCTGAGCTTAAAAAAATGGTGGGAATATGATCCCGTTCGTTGAAAAGTTCCAGAATCATTCAGACGTGGATATTAGACGATATTGAATCCGCATTTATTCTCATTTGAATTTCTTACCCTTTGGTGTTTAATTTTGTAATTCTACCGGGTATTGGGTTCATTTCGCCCCTTTTCCCGATCACTGTGGAGAAAGTAATGGAATATTTAATGCAGAGAGCATCAAAAGGTTCTCGGTGTAAAAATTTATTCATTAGATTTTAGCTTTGTATTATTTAATAACATTATTTGAGCGCCTACATGGTTTGCTGACACGTAGAGAGAAAGAAGCAACTGACGAAGCAAATTTATAAGTTCAAAATGAATGAACCAGTCGGTAGAAGATGACTTATGGCCGTTTTCACCAACTTTGTCTTAGCTTAGGCGACTCCTAAGAGAAATGCTGTCTCACTCTTTTCAGTTAATACAAAAAGTGACAGCATGTCACTTAGGAGTCACCTAAGCTAAGACAGGGTTGGTGAAAACGGCCATTAGACAAACATATTTGGACCAAATCTATACTAATATTATAAAGCTGAAGAGTTTGTTTGTTTGAACGTGCTAATCTCTGGAACTCCTAGTTCGAATTGAAAAAATCCTTTTTTATTGAATAGCCCATTTATCGAGGAAGGCTTTAGGCTACATAACATCACGCTGCGACTAATAGGAGCGAAGAAATAATGGAAAATGTGGAAAAAACGGAGAAAATTATTCATCTTTGAGCTTCGGTTGCGTGCGCTGCGAAAACGTTTCTAGATACCAAAAAAATATGTATGAAAAAATTATTCCTCTTAAAATGATCTAAAAAAATGTCTGCGACAGTATATGTCTATCTTTTAATGTTAACTCACTAGAATCGTTTTTGTTGTAATCAAATTTGGATATGTCGCGTTGTCAAGATCAGGTAACAGCTGAGGTTGTTTGCAAAAATAAATATGATGCTCAAAATAATTATTCCACGCGGGCGAAGTCGCTGGCACAGCTAGTATATTATATACTGATTGAAGGTTAGGTTAGGAGGTCTATACTCACTACCTTCTTCAACGTGTAATAACACACACAGTACAATGTGTTTTCGCGTCATACGCGGTATTTTACCCCAGACCAACTCTGCTTGCTTTTTTAAACTCCTGCTTTGAATATTGCTCGCACCTATGGGACGGCTCCGTTCAATACCTTCTCGAAGCTCTGGACAGATTGCAGCGGCGCGCAATCCGCATAATCGGCGATGTAGAGGCAACCAACACCCTCGAGCCTCTACAACTTCGTCGTGATATCACCTCTCTTAGCGTCTTCTACCGGATGTTTCATGGGGAATGCTCTGACGAACTCTTTAGCCTTATTCCTCCCTCTCATTTCCTTTATAGAAACACACGTAAGGGTCTTCGGAGCCATCCGTACCCTATATCCCCCATTCCATACCGCACTAAGAAATTCCAAGATTCCTTCTTCTGCCGTACTTCCCGCACTTGGAATTCTCTGCCTGCGTATGTATTTCCTACATCCTACAACATGAGTTCTTTCAAAAGAGGCGTGTAAAAGCATCTTTTGGGCCGGCAGGGATAGGGCAGGTAGGAGAGTGGAGTAACGTCACTATCCTATCTGTCTTCTCATTTGGGCCTCTTTCACCGCTTAACATCAGGCGGGAGGAAGTCATCTGCCGGGCCTAGCATAAAAAAAACCATCTAAATTTTCTTCCTCTCCCTATACGCCCATCCACAAATTTCCTAGTAACATGATCATTGTCTCCTGATAATAAGGAATAATAATTTTTATCTTGACAGTGCTCCTGTCAAGCCTAAGCTCATCGCTCTCCGAGCCTCAAGAGATTCATCCTAACGACGTGCTGGACCTCGGAGCTCAGCTTTTGGGCGAGGTGCACCGCGCGGACCTACTTCTGCGGAGCGACGATCAAGCGAGATTTTACGTCGTCAATGTGGACGAGTGGTTCTCCTTGAGGTTGGATGTTAGTAGCAATTGTTTTTTTTTTACAATTATCAACATAATTGGTTGAAGTTTTGAAGAAGAAGAAGTCTTGTTGTAAATGTTTTCAAATTCGGATCGAATCAAGGATTTACCCTACGTTATTAACTGGGAACAGGGAGCAGGCTACAAAAAAACTAGAGATTCGTTTATGGGCAAATCTATAAACTTTTATAACAAGATTCTACATAGTTTAGCTGAATTGCCTTTTCATAAGTCCAAGGTACATGCTAATGAGTAAAGGCTATTACAAAGTCAATGATTATTTAAATGACGCCAATGTTTGGTGTTGATTTGAAGATATTACATTCTAAATTGTAAATATTTGTTTTCCCGTATAAATTGTATACACATATGTACGTTTTAACGACATTATCAGAACATTTTGTTTATATATATATGTTACTTTTTTCGTACTTTTAATATGGGACATATAGCAGTACTATTATAAATTAAGTAATAAGTATACCTACTATTAATTATCTTCTAAGTATTAATTGTTAATATGACTTAATGAACGAACAAAAACACTTTATAAGTGATGGATTTTTTGCGCAACAGGCAATATGGAAGTTTCTGGAGTGAATGATATCGTGGCAAATAACAGAGAGACTATTGGAAAATCTATTAATATCTAACTAATATTATTAATAAAATAGATTTATGACCATATAAATAAATATATGATCAAATATACATATAAATTATCTACACAAATAAATAAAATTGGAGTGTCTGTTTGTAATATTAAAATAATCTCTAGAACGGCTGGACCAATTTGGACGGGACTTTCACTGGCAGATAGCTTATGTAATAAGGAACAAATTAGGAGGTTACTATAAAAAAAAAAACTATTTTTTTTATTACATTCCACGCGGACGAAGTCACAGCTAGTACAAATAAATAAAATAATTTATCTTTGCGAAATGGGAAGACTGTCATATTTTAATGACGAAAGCTCATTCCCCAGTTTGACAGGAAATAAGTTAAGAAATTAATTAAAACGTTACATATAAGAAGAGCTTATAAGAAAGTTAAATGTTTGCAAACTACTTTAGACGACGGAGTCTTTAACGCTTACCAATATTCTATAAGAACGGGATTATATATTGCAATGTTATTGTAAGAAACTCCTTTTATTTCATATTATTTTGACGTTTAAAAATATGAGTTTGATTCGAGTTGATAAGTTTTCGTTTTTTGTTGGAAAAATATATAAACAAGTTTTATATGAGAATGGAACATTAAACTGGCTATCGAACAGAAAATTAATTTTATTTGTAGATAATTTACAATCATCAATTGACGCCGCGATTTATCAAGCAGTTAAGTTGGCTTGGGGGCTACTTGTGCCGAATCACCGGAACCGCCCACGGCCAGGTGCCACCACTGTATGGAGTCCGAAGACGAAGACGCGTAACACGCGCTCCAAAACTGCATACCTTGGACAGCGGAACGCGGTAGACTAACAGCCACGATTGGAGCGGATCTTTCCCTCCAAGCCCTGTTCAAACGCATGATAGAAAACCAGGAGAGCTGGACGGCCGTGGTCACGTATGCCAAGACCGTAATGGCAATAAAAGAATACGGGTATCCGTCGGAAGAGAACTGGGAGAAGAAGGGCAGATTACATCCGCCAACTACCCCCGCAATGAGCACTTACACCCGTGCACAAGAAGCTGTGGCAGTGTTTTGGGGAACTCAGTGCCACTGACGGTACGAAGAGGCGAGCGCGGTGTTCCCGCGCGTCCTTTGCAAAGAGACGGGACCCTCACGGACCAGCATCGCCGGAGTCGCGTCGAAGCCATGCCATTCGGTAGTGCCCGCGTCTTCCGGCGAAATGAAGAGAAGGAACACGGCGGAGTTATGATAGGGGCGGGATAGTGCACCGGGGACCAACATCTTCCCAGGAATAGGCATTTCCTCCGCCTCAAAAAAAAAATTGGTTGTCTGTAGAACTCCGTCTACTGCTGATATTTGAACGTGACAACGTCTATTACATGGTAATTTTTTCTGGGTGCAATGAAATTATTTAAAATAAAGTAATGTATAACATTTATATTTTTATTACGTTGCCGTGTAGCGTCAGATCGGCCGTTACGCCGTTTCCGAGTATGCCTTCGGGCGCTCTAGGGGTGGGGGTAAAGTAGGCGTGGACTCCGTGTGGCGTCAGATTCGGCCGTTACGGTGTTTTCGAGAATGACTCCACGCCGTACCAATTTAATAGACGTTGTCACGTCAAAACGGCATACAAAGGAATAGAGGAGACTAGAGAATTCTCTTAAGTAAAAGAGAGGGATATTTCAGCTTATGGTACTAAAATATATCCTTGGACTTTAGCAATACGAAAACATCTGATAGTTATACGTCGAACATAAATACTTTCTTTTACGGCATATTAGATGATGTCATACAGCAGTATAGAGTTGTAAGCCGGTCGCCCCATCAACTTAACAATCCGAGAGGCTCTCGAAATGAGCATCGTAAAAACTGGGCCTAAATACCCGCTTGTTTCGTTGCTTACAGATATTGTGTATTAGTGAATTGTGGCGGCCGTAAAAAGTGCTCGCGCAAGACGTAACATATTGTCGTTCTGCCGTCCGGGGCCGGGACGCGGGGTGGTTGCGTCATAGTGTAAGAGAGCCAGTGTGGCATGTCCCATAACGTATGGATCAATGTTAGTAACTCTTTCACGTAGAAACTACTCAATGGTTTTTTTTTTCCCACGGGTGATGGTAGTGAATCCTCATAGGGAGCGCGCCACCACAGTGGTCGCTATGACAACCCCCTGGTGCTTGGACGACCTCGCACCGGATACCACCCGCAACCGGTCTACGGCGGATGGTTATGTTGGACTCTAGCAGAAGGCCAGCCTACCAACTAAACACTACCTACAGCCTTTGATCGGGCGGAAGGCCTGGGACCCTATCGGCTTGAACTAACGCTCCCGCCCTCCAGAACGGGGCGGTGCATAGCGCAGCCTCAGGAGAGTGCGTGCGCTCTGATGTGGGTTCGGTTGCCAGAGTGGTCCGAATAGTATAACATGTGCGCTTATGCACTTAATAACAGTTAAGCTAACTACACAGGTGTTGGTGTGCGGTTGCTACTTACGTGCTTGTGGAGTTCGGCGACGCAGAAGCCGCCTCGAGTAGCCTGTTGAGCTTAGGGCTACTGAATGGATTTTAATGAAACCTTACTACTACTTAGCTGACTAGCGCTCCATCCCGGCTTCGCCCGTGCTACATACATAACATATGGCTATCTAACACTGAAAGAATTTTTCAAATCGGACCAGTAGTTCCTGGGATTACCGTTCAACCAAGCAAACAAACTTCTGTTTTATATATTACTAGCTTTTGCCCGCGACTTCGTTCGCGTGGACTTCAGGTTCGTCCCGTCTAGTCTAGTAATAAGTAAGAAATACGGTAACTAAGCACTGCAGAGCCCTATAGGTAGCTACTGCAGTATGCTCCTATAAACTACGTAGGATTCAGTCAGCGTTTGCAATGTAAGCGCAAAAAATGTGTTTTTTTTTACGAGCTCACATTAAAAACCTCAAAAATTGTAGCCTATGTGTTATTCTGATGTATAAGCTATATTGTGGTAAAGTTTCATTCAAATCCATTCAGTATAGTTTTTACGTGAAAAAGTAACAAACTTCCATACATCCATACTTACAAACTTTCGCCTTTATAATAGTAGTAGGACTAGCTTTCTGCCCGCGGCTTCGCCCGCATGGATTTCGGGATTGGGTCTATAGAGGGTTAAGGGTCATAGCTTTTGCCTACGGCTACATATGGTGGAAGGTGGTTTATGGCGCGAAGGTTTTATTGCGCTTCCCGTGGGACTATCAAAAGGATAGTTCCGAGATAAAAAATACCGCAAAACCTTACTCAAAAATCACACTATCTATTGATGAAAACCGCATGAACATCTGTGCAGTAGTCGTTGAGCGAAGCCTTTATTGCGCATCCCGTGGGATCTGTCGATTTTTCCGGGATAAATAGTAGCCTATTATTTAATCCGGACTTTTATCTTTACGTCTGCAAAATTTCAAAGCAATCGGTTCAGTAGTTACGGCGTGAAAGCGGAACAAACAAACAAACTCACTTTCCGATTTATAATATTAAGAAAGGATATAGCCTATGTTACTCAGTGATAATGTAGCTCTCTAATGAAAAAAGAATTATTAAAATCGGTCCAGTGCTTTTTGATTTTAATCGTTACATACAAAAATACAAATCATTCCTCTTTATAATATTAGTGTAGATATATCAGAAAAACAATTTATAAAGATACTAGTTCGTGCCCGCGACTTCGTCTGCATATATGGTAGATTTTTCCTACTTACTTGACACATATGGTCATATTTAGGATAATTCACATTATATCTTTATAAATATACTTTATAAGGTTTGGTTAAAATCCATTTAGTAGTTTTTACGTGAAAGAGTAACAAACGTTTGATGACACGTTTAGCGCAGTGGTCGAGTGGCTTCTACGCAACGGGTCGCGGGTTCGATTCCCGCACGGGACATATATTTTGTATGACCTACAAAAATTTGTTCCGGTCTGGGTGTTTCGCATGTAAGATTTCTATCGATTCATAGAGCCATGTTTGGTAACAACATTATTTATAATATTGTATTATTTTTATATGTGTATGTAAACATACATACGACTGTAATCGTATTAGGCATGATTGTATCTTATACTATATTGTATTTTTATATTATATTATTATAATTATTAACATTGAAAAGAGGAGATAAAAAATAGACCTTCAGAGTTTCTTGCCTGTTCTTCTCGAGAAGGCCCTCCCAATTTCCGAACAGGTGTCGAGTCAATATTTTTTTTTCCTTATTCGTACGTACGGACAAGGTTTTTGTTTTTTTTAAGCTTTTTTTTTGTTTTGTTTGTTGACGTCAATAAGTGCCTGTAAAGGTCTATGTTGAATACAGATTATTTTGATTTTGATTGATTTTGACTGCACCCACGACACAGGATGAAAATTCTAGTGTGGGGCGACATTAATAAAAAAAAACACCTGTCCACACAAACTTTCTCATTTATAACATAAGTAGAGTCCGACACAAATCTTGACCTGATCTTGAGACATGAAGCATGGGTAGACCACCTACAAAGCTAGCGGCGTTGGACTGTTTGAGGACTATATGCAGCATTGGAATAGGACGGATCAGTGGTCGAATTGATCAATCCTACTACTATTATAAAGGCGAAAGTTTGTAAGTATGGATGTATGGATGTTTGTTACTCTTTCACGTAAAAACTACTGAATGGATTTGAATGAAACTTTACCACAATATAGCTTATTCATCAGAATAACACATAGGCTACAATTTTTGAGGTTTCTAATGTGAGGTCGTAAAAAAAACACATTTTTTGCGCTTACATTGCAAACGCTGACTGAATCCTACAAGATAGATCAAAACAATTTACTACAGTATTGTACAACTTAAAAGGTCTACAAAAAAGTCCGTGATGGTATATGTTTATCCCTTAGGAATAACCCAGAAAAGGAAAAAGATCGTTAAATGTAGTTTATAGGAGCATACTGCAGTAGCTACCTATAGGCCTATGATTAGGGCTCTGCAGTGCTTAGTTACCGTATTTCTTACTTATTACTAGACTAGACGGGACGAACCTAAAGTCCACGCGACCGAAGTCGCGGGCAAAAGCTAGTTTAATATACATTTATTTGCATAGTGCACCTAATATTCTTTCCGTGGCCGGGGGGCGTCGTCGGTGGAGGAGACCGGGGGAGGTAGTGTAGCCTCCCCCGAGGAGGGCTAGGCAGGGGAGCGGAGGCTGGGGGTTCCCGGAAGTGGCTTGATGTTCCCGGGGGCTCCCTACATGCCTGAGGAAGGCCATCCCTGAGGTTTTTAGTGGGTAGGCCTCCCCTTCTGGGGAGGAGGGCCCCACATAACCGCCGGCTCGCCACAGCCGGGGTATGCAATTTAATTTATAATTAATATATAATATATAATTTTCCTCAGGGGAACAAAAAAAAAAAAAGTTTATGTCGGGTCAACATTGTCATGTAAACCTTAACTAACTTTGCATTTGCACAGTTCTCCTACCGATCTCCTTATACTGTAACATAATCTGCGTCGGGTTATGTCGGGTCGACGTTTTATTCTTGTTTTAGTGCTCGGACATCGTTCGGCCCGACGTAAATGTCACGGCAGGGTGATTTTATGATCTCTTACATGTTCCTTCTAAACTCGCTGCCCTAAAATCATTACATTCCATAAAACAAAACACCTACCTGATTTACAATATTATTTATTTCGAATCAAAGGGGTTTGTTTTACGATTTTTGTATTGAAATAAGCACTGAGCGTACATGCGAATAAGTAGTGCGGTTATGTCCGCTCGCCATTCAGGGGCTAATTTTTAACTTTTTTGTATGCTTTTACTTTGCTTTTTATCTTAATTTAATTATAGCCGCGGTATTTATATGTTTTTGTTTGATTACTATTATTATTTTGAAGGTTGTTACGAGTGCATTCAAAATCAAAATCAAAATCATTTATTCAGTCTGGGCTGTTACAAGCACTTGTGAATGTCGAAAAGCTACGCCATCGGTTCGCAAATCTACGGCGGGAGACCTTGTACTGAGAAGAACCGGCAAGAAACTCAGCGAGGGCTGTTTTTTTTTCCTGTATTAAATAGATACAGAGTCGTCAATTTGGAAAATGACTTCAATATTGATAAATCATGAAGTCACTTTCCATTACATAATATAATTAATAAAAATATAATTTGAAAACATGCCTATATTAGGAATGCCGTGTCATACAGTTTTAAAAGAATATAAAGTTAAATTAAAATTATAAATACGAGTAGTACCCAGTATAGCAAAGAGCAGACTCATCTCCGCTGGCAGCACCCGTTCACGAGCATGACGCATGAACCAGCCATCGCTTCGCTCAACCATGTTTTAGGGAACGTAACGACCCGCTTCACACGATTTTGGCACTTGCACCCTACATTGGCACCCTACCCCATATATATTTTATACAATCCAAACACAATTAGAAAGAGACCCCCCAAGAAGTCTCGATATCGCAAAACTCCATGTAAATGTCACAACCAGCACAGGTGTCTTTGAGCACCAATCGCGGTGACGAACGGACAGATCAATCGCCTAGTTATACTTATTGTAATTTCATTAATAAAAGTAAATAATTAATAACGTGTAGTTTTTAAAAACGCCTGTCGACGGCCCAAAATCGTAATCAGGTTTTTTAGGATCCAGCGATGTTAAATTTTGTGTGTTTTAAAATATTTTGATTTGGTAGGTTTGTGACTCTGAACACCTCGTCCTACCAAATCTTCCATACGTGGTTGACCAAGGCCCCAATCGCTCTAAGTTAGTTAGGGTAAGTGCCCCTTAGAGCCCCTCTGGGCTGTGATGATTAGAGATCGGATAATCGGATGCATATTTACCTAAAGTTAATTTTTGGCTCACAAATTATGGAAGCGGCTTTTTAAAATACATTTTGTTAAATAAAAATCCCGGAAAATACTGGACTGCAAATTTAACGAAGTGATATTGTTTGAAAATTACTAAATTAGCACGTGGTATTTATTTTCAAAAGACCGAGACTCCGGGTTCATTTATACAACTATGCATACGTATTTACCAAAATGTTCTGCAGTACCGGAATTCCGGGATTTTTATTTATGGAAATAGTATAAAAAAAACAGTTCCATACTTTGTCAAAAACTAAATTAGGTAAATAAATAAACATCCGGCTATCCAATTCCGCAATCCCGGGATTTTTATTTAACAAAACAATAAAAAGCCGTTTCCATACTGTTAGCATTTATTTGTACATCGTCGCACCAAGCCTATTATTATATCTATAGATTACATATTATATATCTACAATGCCATATAATAACGTGTTAAGTATTGTTAAGCATTATTGTAATAATGTAGGTAGTTGAATAATAAATTGCGGCACGTGGCTATAAAAGGGGCACCCGGCCAAGCGGGTGAGCAGTTCGTGTCGGCTACTCGTACGAGTCACATCGGAGCTAACTTTGTGAAATATTACAAGTGAGTGTTCATAAGAGTGAGTTTAACTTTGTACTATAATAATTACATACAGTAAAGTAAGTGATCAAGTAAACGGTGTTCTTATTTTCCTGACCTTTTCTCATAGGTCAGAAGTGGGATAACACCGGAACGTGTGTTAGTTTTGGTGAAACCTATACGTCCATAATTTTTTTTTTCTTCCTTTTGTGTTACCTCGTAAAATGCCGAAGCATTCGTCGCGAAAGCGTAAAAGAGCATCAAGGAGTTCTAGTAGTGAACCAGAATCGTCTCCAGAATATCGGCGGACTCGTAAATCACGACGTAAGCATTCGCGGCAACACAGGCGCTCAAAACATGTTGACAAAAGTATGCGACAACGACTAGAAACCCCTGTTCTACGAGAATCCGTGTCTATCCCCAGGGATTGTCCCGGAAGTAGTGACCGGATCTGTGCAGCTGAACCTGGTACATTTAAACGTACCGACCAGATGGAATCAACATTGGCAAGTACTTCCGCTTCCGTTACAGACTCTAATAATATAATCAACGTTTTTAAAGAACTTTTAAAAAACATGCATGTAGAAAGTAGTTCGGAACGATTCCCATCATTAAACGTACTGCCGGAGTTTGACCCGGCTAAGCGAAATCAAAGTGTTGATATTTGGTTAAGTAAAGTCAATGAATGTGCAAAAATATACAATTGGTCAGAACGCCAAATTGTACATTATGCGCTTCCTAAACTAATGGGACTAGCCCAGAAGTGGTACCAAGGTCTACCTAGCTTGTTATTCACATGGAACGAATGGCAAGAAAAATTGCGTTTAGCTTTTCCTAGTGATGATAATTATGGTCGTTTACTGACAGAGATGCTTGGTTGTAGAGCGCGATTTGGTGATAATTTAGAAGAATATTATTACGAGAAGATGGTTCTACTGAACCGTTGTAATATTTCGGGTAAAAATGCAATTGACTGCATATTGTTTGGGATTGAAGATAGATCAATTAGAACGAGTGCAGAGGCCGTTCAGTTTAGTGAACCGAATAAATTGTTAGTCTACCTCCGTAACGTCAAAATTGCAAAAAGAATTGAAAAACCAAATGTAACATTGCAATCGAGCGTATCTGATGGTAAACGAATAAAGTTTAATAGAGATAATACGGACGTCAAAGTTGCAAAATGTTACAATTGTAAAGAAGAGGGTCATCCTTATTATAGATGTAAGCACCCCATTAAACGATGCGATCATTGTCACAAAATAGGACATTTGATTAATGACTGTCCTAATAAGAATCAGCCTGAGAACAATAAAACAGTCTTGAATATTTCGAAAGTCCAAGACAATGATACAAAATATTTCAAAATTGCTACTGTTAATGGACAAGCTATGAACTGTTTTATTGACTTTGGTAGCCAAATAACTATGCTTAGAAACTCTGATGCTCATTTTTTAACATCAATTAGTCGTGACGATTTGCCAATACTAAGGGGCTTTGGTAATTCTGTAGTACATTGCTTAGGTAAGTGTGATATAGACATTGAGATTGATTCAGTAAAAGCTCGCGTAGAAGCCTTAATAGTCCCTGATCATCTCTTGAAAGTGTCATTGCTAGTAGGTCAAACGTTTACCGAACAAAACCACGTGGTTATTTATAAAACAAAAGACAGATTAATCATAAATTCGAACTGTGATGACGTTAAACAAATTAAACTTTATCTCAGCGATAATGTTACTATAACTGGTCGCACTGAGGTTATAATATATTCAATTCCACATTATGACGGTGAGGTAATGGTAGAACCAAGTCTCTGCTCACAACCTCATAAGAAATATGATATAATGCCATGTATCTTGAGACTTGTTGATGGTAAGGCCAGATTTTACTTAAACGGCTTAGGGGACAATGGGTTTACTTTATTTAAAGATACCTTGTTGTCTCGCGCTTTCCCTCTAATGCAAGTTAAATGTTATAACATAAATAGAATTGAAAGTTATAGTGATATTTCTAACACAGCCGTTATTGACACAAAATCCGTATCGGTTAACCAACAACTCGGTCAAGACTATATTCTTCGTTTAGTCAAGCTATTAAATCAGTATCGTGATTGCTTTGCTTTTTACATAAAAGAACTAGGCTGCATAGCGAATACCGAAATGAATATTAATTTGAATGATACCACTCCGGTTGCATACAGGCCATATCGAATGCCATTAGTAGAACGACAAACTGTTCGTACAATAGTACAGGAGCTTGAAGAATCTGGAATAGTTAGACCGTCAACATCGAGCTATGCATCTCCAGTATTACTCGTCAAGAAAAAATCTGGAGAGCATAGATTATGTATAGATTATAGGGCATTAAATAAAAAAACAGTTAAAGAACACTACCCTCTCCCAAGAATTGATGACCAATTAGATAATTTAGCTGGCTTTAAATACTATACTTCGCTGGATCTTATGTCAGGTTATTACCAGCTGAGTGTTTCTGAAACCTCAAAACACCTCACGGCCTTTATTACACCCGACGGGCATTACGAGTTTAACAGGATGCCGTTTGGTCTTGTTAATGCACCAGCCAACTTCCAAAGGGCAATCAACAACATATTGGGTAATGCAAGGTTCAAGGATGCTTTTGCCTATATGGATGACGTCATCATACCATCCAAAACCATCGAGGAAGGTTTTGATAAACTGCAATCCACATTGGAATTATTTCGTGAAGCTGGCTTAACACTAAAATTATCAAAATGTAACTTTCTAATGGAATCAATTGACTATCTTGGTTTCGAAGTGAGTGCTGCAGGTATAAGGCCAGGCAGGGCCAAGATAAGTGCTGTTGAATTATTTCCTCGTCCTACAGACCAACATAAAGTTAGACAGTTTTTAGGTCTTTGCAGCTTCTTTCGTAGATTTATAAGAGGGTTTTCCTCAATAGCTCGACCACTCACACAGCTCTTGAAAAAGGACTCTAAATGGCAGTGGTTGACTCATGAGGAGAACGCTTTTAAAACTTTGAAACAGGAACTAGTTAAGCGACCTATTTTAGCTTTTTATGACCCTGCGTTCGAGACTCAGCTTCACACTGACGCTTCGAAGCTAGGTATTGCTGGTATTCTCCTTCAGAGAACTAGTAAAGATGCACCTTTTAATGCTATCGCCTATTATAGTAGACAAACCTCACCAGAAGAATCTAGGTTCACCTCTTACGACTTGGAGACGTTGGCAGTCGCAAGTTCATTGCAACGGTTTCGATCATATTTGATAGGCATACAGTTTACTATAGTAACAGACTGTAATTCGTTAAGAGCTACTTTCGAGAAAGAGACGTATTACCTAGGGTGGCTAGATGGTGGAACATTATGCAAGAATATGACTTTAACATTATATATAAATCAGGCTCCACCATGTCCCATGTAGATGCACTCAGTAGGAACCCGTCTATACCAACCTCCCACGAAGTAAGGATCATTGAAACAAATTGGATAACTACCGTACAACAAAATGATTCTGAACTCCAACGCATTGCTTCAATTCTAAAAGATGAAAATACAGATAATATATTAGAAATTAAAAATAACTTTTTAATCAAGAGGGGGCTTTTATACAGAAAAACAGAAACCGGAGATCGGTGGGTGGTACCGAAGGGAGTTAGGTGGCAAATATTAAAAGCTAGTCATGACGATATAGGCCACTTTGGGTTTGAAAAAACATTGGAAAAGGTTAAAAGTAGTTTCTGGTTCCCTAAAATGAGGAGGTTCATAAAAAAATATGTTGAATCTTGTTTAGAGTGTGCTCACACAAAGGTCCCATCGGGTAAAAGAGCAGGTGAGCTTCACCCAATACCTAAGGTTGACCGTCCCTTCCATACCTTGCATATCGACCATTTGGGTCCATTTGTAAAAAGCAAGAAAAAAAATGTATACTTACTTATAATTATTGATGCATTCACAAAGTTTATTATATTGGTTCCTGTTAAAAATACTAAATCTCATATTTCTATCTCAACATTACGAAATTATTTTCACACTTTCAGTGTGCCTACTAGAGTCATTTCTGATAGGGGAACTTCGTTCACTTCCAAAATCTTTCGTGACTTTTTAACCTCATTAGGAGTTAAACATATTATGAATGCTGTGGCGACACCTCGTGCAAATGGACAGGTGGAACGCTATAATCGCACGGTTTTATCGGCGTTAGCTGCAACAAACTTTAATAAATCGGAACGATTATGGGATGAATCCGTATCCGAAATCCAATGGGGTTTAAATAATACCCTTAACAAGGGAATCGGCAAGACACCAGCTCAGGCATTATTTGGTGTCGATTTAGTAGGCACTCCTAATTCATTGCTAAACCTTAGCATCATTGACGGTTCCGATAAAGTAGAAAATAATCTACAAAGTATTAGAAATGAAATATCAGAGCATATAAAAAAATGCCAGAGCAATCAAAAGATAAGATTTGATAAAAGTAGAAAAAAGGTTACTTTCAAGGTAGGTGAGCTGGTTAGAGTCGAAAGAGAAATTCCTTCTACAGGAAACAGTCGAAAGTTATTGCCAAAGCTTCGTGGACCTTACCGTGTGGTGGAGGTTCTTGACCAAGACAGATATAAGGTAGAGGACACTCCGCTATCGCGCAAAGGGAATAGAAATTTCACAGGAATATTTTCTATAGACAAAATTCATCCATGGCTAGTCTTTAACCGTGATCGTAATAGTAGTGATTCGCAGGATGAGAATGATATAGTACATAAATGATTTAATCATTTAATGGGTGTTTGATATCTGTAATCGATTACAATTATAATCGTATGTAATTAATTTATACAGGTTAAAAATTATACAGGTTAAATTATGTATGATTGTTATATTGTTTATCATACATTTTAATGAATTTATTACAATACCGAAAACTTATTACTCATTATTATATTTCAATAGTTTCAATATTTAAAAAAATGTACAAGTATCAATTAATATATTATAAAGAAATGTATAAAAATCAATTCACTTAAAGTGTGTGTGAAGCAATCATAAATAGAACACGTTTATAGTTTTAAGTCTGATTGGAATTTCATCATTACATGTATTTTGTTGTGAATAGATTTTCTATATGATATAAGAATTCTAGACCATTACAAATTACATTCTTACTAGAATTTCAGTAAATCTTAATGCTGTTTCCATACTGCTACACAGTATATTATAGACATGTAGGGGCTACAACCTGCAAGAGTCACTGTAGATATGTAGAGGCTGCAGTGATTTCTTGTTCGCGTGATATTACTGATCATGTTGTGGACATGAAGGGGCCACAGCATTTATACGAACTATTCTGGATATGTAGAGGCCACAATAGTTCGTGAAATACCCTGATAAAGTACGAATTATTCTGGATATGTAGAGGCCACAATAGTTCGTGAAATACCCTGATAAAGTAAGAACTATTTTGGATATGTAGAGGCCACAATAGTTCGTGCAATACTTCGATAAAGAGATGTACCACACCACTTCAAGTCAGAAACTAGCATTTGATCCTGAAGGCGCATATTATCTACAAGTACGCCGGTGCCGGAGAAGTTATTCTGCGAATTTGTTACTCCTCCCAACTGTGTTGTCTTACCCAACCAATCGTTTAACACAACCTAATTCGTACATAACGCAAAATAATTCACGAGACGTGAACATGTCAGGAAAGGCCGACTGTTAGCATTTATTTGTACATCGTCGCACCAAGCCTATTATTATATCTATAGATTACATATTATATATCTACAATGCCATATAATAACGTGTTAAGTATTGTTAAGCATTATTGTAATAATGTAGGTAGTTGAATAATAAATTGCGGCACGTGGCTATAAAAGGGGCACCCGGCCAAGCGGGTGAGCAGTTCGTGTCGGCTACTCGTACGAGTCACATCGGAGCTAACTTTGTGAAATATTACAAGTGAGTGTTCATAAGAGTGAGTTTAACTTTGTACTATAATAATTACATACAGTAAAGTAAGTGATCAAGTAAACGGTGTTCTTATTTTCCTGACCTTTTCTCATAATACTTTGTCTTACTACTTTAGGTAAATGCATCCGATTATCCGATCTCTAGTGGTGATGAATTAAAGTAAGAAAAAAAATATTCTTTTTATATTATTATTCACGTGCAACTCATTTTCTACTTTAATGAAAAGTCTGACATAGAAATTCTAGGAACAATACACCATAACTAGCAATGCAGAGAGCAAAGCTATCTTTAAACTCAAGTTTCGCTCTAAATACGGCATGGATGACGTCACAAAGCGGTCTAGAGTTCCCTTCACTCGTTAATGAGGCATCAGCGTCTCAGCGACGCTTAACACCGTCTCTAAAGACGCAATGGCGGCGCCAATTGCATTGCACATAGGCGGTAATTCCGAGTAATGTAACGTTGACATGTATTTGAATAGATTTACTATGTATGTTGAAATAAACAAAATCTATTTAAAAATCATTTTTACAAGCTTCTATATTAGCTTCACTTGTAACTATGTAAGAAAATCTTGGAATCTTAATTTGACCCACTTCCCGGTCTCCGATTGAGCTGAAATTTTGCATACACGTGTAAGTCGGATGACAATGCATGGTTGTGTGTGAGACGTCATTCTAAATCCAACATGGCGGCGTAACCAAGATAGCGGACCAATTATTTATAATGCACCACTACAATATGGGTATTTTGGTATATAGAAACTATAATAAATTCAATAAAAACAGTGATCTACATAATGTGAATACTAGAAACAAAAATAAACTTGCCGTTCCAATGTTCAGACTCCATAAACTAGCTGTTCGTTCTTGGATGGAAATGTATATCTATGTTTAACAAGCTTCCGCAAGTGTCATTGATTTGCCTTTATATAAATTTAAAATCTATATCAAAAAGACACTCCTAAGTAAAGATATTATGAAGTAAGTGACTATCTAAATGATCACAC
>JAYEAL010000561.1:0-20039 GCA_036419045.1 Scirpophaga incertulas
AGAGGTTTCTAATGTGATGTCGTAAATAAGCACGTTTTTCTGCAATTGCAAAAACGCTGGCTGAACCCGACGAGATAGACCAAAATAATGTACTACAGTATTGTCCACCTTAAAAAGCATTGTACTCGTGCGAAGCCGGGGCGGGTCGCTAGTAACCAACTAAATTCTATTTTTTATTTTATATACTAGGTGTATAGAATATTATAGCATAAACACAACCCAAATTCCACCCTCTAACCCTAGTTTCTTCGTAAAGTTAAATGATAACCGCAATGGATAGATTAAATCTCAAAATCGTATAAGTCACTGTCATTCGTGTTCTTAAGAATAGACAGTTTCGGCACAAAGGAATAATATAGACAGCCGCATCGCGACAACCAACTACGTGGGACACAATTTGAGTAATGTTTGTTATGTTGGCATTGCCTGCCAGCGGAGAATTGAAAAAAATGAGAAAAATATCATCATGCGATTGAAAAACAACGCCATATTTAAATCGCAATCGATGTTTGCAATTCAAACGAATGATCTCTGATTACAAAAGAACTTTCCTTCAACAGGCTTTAATACTTAGGAAAGTATTGAAGGCTGTATATTAGGGATAACGTATGATTGTCACACGGAACCAATTTGTCCCAAAATGGCTGAGGCCATAGACTTTGAGTAGCGGAAGTCACGGTGCATTCACCCATAGAAAGGTTCTTCGTATTAGAATGTAACCGCACTCTGCAGTGGGGTCTAAACGTATTAATGATAAAGTCAATGGCGTGTATCGGAGACATTCTAATCATTTTCAACACTGACGTAATTAGACAGTTAAGATGGCTAAATAACGGACTTTTTATTGGGCTATACTTACTAATATTATAAATCGGAAAGTGAGTTTGTTTGTTTGTTTGTTCCGCTTTCACGCTGTAACTACTTAACCGATTGCTTTGAAATTTTGCAGACGTAAAGATAAAAGTCCGGATTAAATAATAACCTACTTTTTATCCCGGAAAAAACGACAGATCCCACGGGATGCGCAATAAACGCTGCGCTCAAAAATTACTGCACAGATTTTCATGCGGTTTTCATCAATAGATAAATAAATAAATATTTGTTACACTTACACCAATTAGCCTAGCCCAAAGCTCTATAAGGCTTGTGCAATGGGATCTAGGGTAACGGATAGATATACATATATTATACATATATAATATTTTTTATTGAAATATATATCAACAACCATGACTAAGGTACAAATGCTCGCATTCATCACACAAACATCTGCCCCCACCGGGATTCGAACCCGGGACCTCAGAGATGGCGACACCTTGAAACCGGTGTATTATCCACTCGACTATGGAGGTCGTCCAATAGTAAAAGATAGAGTGATTCTTGAGCAAGGTACTGCGGTATTTTTTGTCTCGGAAAAACGGATAGTCCTACAGGAAGCGCCATAAAACCTTCGCGCCGTAAACCGACTTCCGCGCATATGTAGCCGTGGGCAAAAGCTATGACCCTTAACCCTCTATAGACCCAATCCCGAAATCCACGGGGGCGAAGCCGCGGGCAGAAAGCTAGTATATTATAAGAAGTAATTTGGTCGCTTTTGCACTTAACAATCTGTCCAGCGATTCGCACGCGCACGTTGAAAATTTCTCTTTAAAACTCTGTTATAAAAGTTTCGGAAACAAAAGCAGAAACGGATGTTGAAAAGCGCGCGGAACTTGTCAATGTCTATTTTTTATTTCCACAATATAGGTTTGCATTTCTACTAATATATATTCTCACTAAAAATTACTTTTATGCGCTAAACGCGCTCTTATCTTTATAATACATAAATATAACCTTTTTTTTTTTGTTCCCCTGAGGAAAATGCATTAAATTGCATACCCCGGCTGTGGCGAGCCGGCGGTTATGTGGGGCTCTCCTCCCCAGAAGGGGGAGGCCTACCCACCACAACACCAAGCCACCTCCGGGAACCCCCAGCCTCCGCCCCCCCGCCTAGAGGGGAGCCCTCCTCGGGGGAGGCTACCACCTCCCGTCGTAGCAGTCGCGACTTCCTCGCGCCCGCCGGCGACTCGCGGACATAAATATAACCTGCAATCTAACCTTAATAAACATTTGACACTTAAACTATCCTGCCATATCGAGCAAAGCAACTCGTAGCTTTGATTTTATCAGTGTTTTGGTAAATTTCGGATCTTCTCTTAATATCTAGCTTCCGCCCGCGGCTTCGCCTGCGTGAAATTAGTTTTTGTCAATCCTGGTCCCTTATGTCTAAGGTACCAAGATTCATGGTCTTATCTTCAATTCAACCCCTATTTCAGCCTCAAACTGGTAAAAATTTCAAAATTCTAGAACAAACAATTTTTTTTTTGTTTCTTATGACGTGATATTTGACGAATTTGCATACCAACTTTCAACCCTTATTTCACCCCCTAGCTGGTCGAAATTTCAAAAATGCTAGAACTAATGTTTGATGATATCTTATCAAGGGCTTAAATATAAATTTTCGTGGTGGTGGTGGTAGTTTATCTTTTAAAATTAAGAAATCCCATACAAACTTTCAACCTCTTCTCAACCCTTTCATCCCTTTTTTTTTCGAAGTAAAAAGTAGCCTATGTTCTGTCTCAGTGTCTAAAGATTGTCTGTACCAAATTTCATCAAAATCGGTTGCGAGGTTTAAGCGGGAAAGCGTAACAGACAGACAGACAGAGTTACTTTCGCATTTGTAATATTAGTTGGGATTTGCCCGACTTAACCATGAAGGTTTAACTGTAGTGATGCAACCAAAATTCCAATTCTCTGCAACGGATTATTGTATTGTACGAGTACAACAATTTATTTATTATATTATATTTATCTATATAAAATGTCTCTCTACAGAAATATTATATCACCGCCTCCTTTTATCTGTTTACAACGTAAGACTAAACGGGTTTATCTTAAAAGTACTGCATAATGAGTGGAGACTTACCCGGTATGTCATTGGAATGTAATTTCTGTAACGGCAACTCCTCCATATGACTATATGTATATAAAAATATAAGTTCTTCATGCCATAGATAGGTTTAATTAATTATTAATATTTTTTTAAAGCATCCATGTTACGTACCAAAAGACTGAACACTTATAAGATTACTTCGTTGTCCGATTCTCAAAATCATTATTAGCAGCGAAAAATAGCGAAAAATCAAACTTAACACAATCACAGTACAGTGAGTACAGTAAGAAAGAGAGCGCTGTGTGGGCTCAATAACACCATCCCTTTCTAACTGTAATCAAGCAGAGATTTGAGTAAGTTTGATTTTAGAATACGAACCTAAAAGTGATATTTATACTATATTTATATCAGAAGACGGTCTTGTGAAGCACATCCTCCGCTTTCAGCATATTATATAGTTAGCCATATACTGTATTCTTTTATACATATATAGCGGGCTAGTACTTCTAATAGGTTACATCTCTTACATCCGCTTTCTGGCAACAGGTAAGTCTGTGCGCGTGCGCATGTGAACAGCGCACGCCTCGCGACCGTGTAAACTTTAATTCGATTGTTCCGAGATCTCCCACAAGCTGGTGTTGGAATTCTATTAAAACCATGTGAAGCGGGTCTTTTCGCCGCAACTAACACTTAACAATACAATAAGTTACGTTATTTGTTTACAGACGGCGTGAGGAGCAACCAACATATCCTTTACTAGCTTTCTGCCCGCGGCTTCGCCTGCGTGGATTTCGGGATTGGGCCTATAGAGGGTTAAGGGTCATAGCTTTTGCCCACGGCTACATATGCGTGGAAGTCGGTTTATGGAGCGCTTCCCGTGGGACTATCCGTTTTTCCAAGATAAAAAATACCACAAAACCTTGCTCAAGAATCACTCTATCTATTGATGAAAACCGCATGAAAATCTGTGCAGTAGTTTTTGAGCGAAGCCTTTATTGCGCATCCCGTGGGATCTGTCGATTTTTCCGGGATGAAGAGTAGCCTATGTTACTCGGGGATAATGTAGCTTTCCAAAGGTGAAAGATTTTTTTGAAATCGGTGCAGTAGTTTCGAAGCCTAGTCATTACAAACAAACAAACAAACAAATCTTTCCTCTTTATAATATTACTCGTAGTATAGACAACTCTGAGAATGGGGCCAGTTGATGCTAGAACACTTGTATTTTTTATATCAGATGGCTTGCGACATAGAAAGGTAGCCAATGTGTGTCCAAGTGTGAACTCTTCAGTTACTCTAAAAGAGTAGGTTACTCAAGAGTTCACACCTGCACACACAATTCGTATCTAAATTAATTTGATACTGGAAGAACATAGGATAATTTTTACCAACGATATAATATGTCTTCTGTAATATAACAAAGGGACAGAGATGGCCAAGGCACTAATTGGTATTTTGATTAGCTGAAAACCCTTTATCCCTCAAGAAGAACACAGCAGCCAATAGACGCGCGCTCAATTTAGACCAGAGAGTCCCAAAATGATCAAAGGGGTCGACCCTTATGGGTCTATGACAACCTGCAAGTGGTCTACGTCAGCGAAACAAAAATTTGTGGGTCCATGAAATGAAAAAAAATATCGAAGATGTCCTAAAGAAAGGCCGGGTCACAAGTACTCGCAACCGACGAGCATACATGAAGACGCTCATGAAAGTGGAGGAAGCAAGAGAAGTGTGCCAGGATCGTAGCAAGTGGAGAGAGGTGGTCTCTGCCCAACCCATTGGAAACAAGGCGTGACATATATGTATGTATGAAATGAAAACGGGGTCCACGATAATGGATCTCAGCATACACTGATAGCACCTAATTTACTTACATTATACTTTCTTCTAATATAAAAACGATGGTCTGTATTTATTTATTTATTTAATTATACGTACAAAACAGGTTACAGCCAATTAAAAAAAATCAAAAACAATCTATATCGTACCTTAAAAGCTAGGTTGAAACCCAAGATATGTACATTCTACTTATTGTATTGTTAACATGCAGCGAATAACATCCTTTATCTTGGAATAACAAAACTCATGACTGGATTGAATTTCCGAGTATCAAAGGATAAACAAAGCAAAACAAAAAATAGATAAAAAGAAAAAAAAAATACATACCTTATTTACAATTAAACCACAAGTTATCTTAAATTATTTGACAATAAATTCTTAAAACTATAATGAAAAATATCGCAATCAATACCTGCGTCTGCGCAACCCCTGACGAGCTCATTGTACTGGCGACACATTCTAACTAAGGGGATTATAATAAGAGATATTGTTCACGAAAACCCGGAGTGAGATTAATTTAAATTTACGAGCACGATGGTAAGTAGTATTAAAACTTAATTGGGATAGAAAATACGGTGAATCAATTTGGGAGTGTATGATTTTATATAGAAGTCTTAAATCTTGCTGCCTTCTACGGCGGCCAAGTGCAACCAACGAACCTAACCAGCAAATCTTCGTAAGAATGTGCAGAACGTTGATGGTATAGGCTCTACAGTATAGGCTCTATAGTTTGGAAACCTCTCATTTAGACCCTAACGGCTTGGAACCGCACCGGGTCCGCTAGACGGCAAGGCGTAGAACCTTCAGTTCTCGTGCCTTCCTCAAATACGCTCAAGGTAGAGCTGAAAATAGCCCGTCAATACCACCAACTGTGAGCCAGTCTCAAGGCAACACTAGTCAATACCGGCAGAGGATTCGTAGACCGCGACATGTCCTTAGCGACCCCCCCAACCAACTCACGCAGGAACTTCTAGACCTGCAAGCGGCGGCGTCTGAGCCGTCGCTCCCCCTTGTCAACCCCTAAACGGCAGCCTTCTGCTTAGCCTGAATAGGTTCTTATCAATACTGGCCGGTCCCACTTTGGAGATTCGTGCCTTCTTCTAGCGCGTATACCCTCACCATGGGTAGCGCTAACCGTGCCCTCCCTGAGGTGCGGCCCTCTCGTCAATAAAGCCAGTAGGGTCAATAGGACCAAAGGCTAGGCTGAGTTTAGTCGGTAGGTCTGTGTAGTCGAGCCGTCTCGACAGTACCAGGAGTCCGACATAATCAACGCATCCCTGCTTGCCTGTTGCGTTGGTATCCATGATGGATTCTCAGCCTCCGCTCCTGAGGAAAAAAAAAAAAAGCTGAAAATAGCCATCAGCGGCTTAAGCATAAGTCCCTCGAAAAAAAGGAGAACACAGCTACAGGTCAAACTTTACATTTATAAAGATGTTGTCGTGGTGCAAATGTAAACATTGACTTGTTGCTGATACGAGTAGTACTATGTAAGAATCCTCTAATCTTAATTTATTGCAACTGCTCCTATTTTAAAACGGTTAATTATGCCGTTGACGTAACCAGTTAATGGTTATTATGCAAATTTTAGTTGTCACAGCGAGCGCCACGGTTCATGGCGCCATGGTGTTTACATACTTCATGGGACGACAATGGACACGGATTTAGCAATGGCGGCGTGGACAATGCAGCCAACTGCTGCTTACACAGCGCATTAATAACCGCAATAGGCAAATAGATACCACTGTGCCCGCAATTACTAAGTCAGTGTATAATAACTAGCGACCCGCCCCGGCTTCGCACGGGTGTAATAGTAAATACACTACAAAAAACTGTGAACGTTGCTTAGTGCATTATTTTGATAAATCTCGTAGGGTTTAGTCTGCGTTAGCGTTGTAAGCGGAAAAAATGTAATTATTTTCGATATCACATTAGAATCCTCAAAAATAACAGTATTTCTACACTATTTAATGATGTTATTATTAGAGATAGGATAATCGGATGTATATTTACCTAAAGTTAGTTTAAGACAAAGTATGGAAACGGCTTTTTATTGTTTTGTTAAATAAAATTTAACACCATTTCTGTTTTTTATTCAATTATTTAATTGATTATTGTTTTAGTCAAACTAGCTCACTACTTTCGTATAACACTCTTCATGTAACAAATCGTACATTCATAAATCGCACGGGGAACTGAAACTAAACTTCATGTAAATACGTATGCATCTCGTCTTTTGAAAATAAATACCACGTGCTAATTTAGTAATTTTCAAACAATATCACTACGTTAAATTTGCAGTCCCGTATTTTCCCGGAATTTTTATTTAACAAAATGTATTTTAAAAAGCCGCTTCCATAATTTGTGAGCCAAAAATACGTAATGGAAAACCATTATATACATATTCAACATCAAACATAAAAACTAAACATAAGAAAAAAAAAGAGTTATCTATAGTTTGTGGAAAAAATTACTCGCTAGTTTATTTTTGTATACCTCCAGGGAGTCACAAAACACATGTATATCGAATTGCAAATTATTATAAAAATTATTAAAAAAAATTATCAATTATTAAAAAAAAGGTATTTTTAGCATAATTTGTCCGACAGTACGGAACAAAAAAGTAGAACTGTCTCCCACGTAATAAAATATGCCCACTAAAACATCGCCGTCCATCTTGTCCTTCTGAAGGTCAGCAAGATTCCTTTTAAAGCTCCTCTGACACCGTTTTGTAAAAGCACAGGAATATATGCGCAGTGAAAGTTACATGTTTATAAGGTGCCTTATGGCTTCCTAAACAATTTTGCACGTGCAGGTTGTGGTCACGGAGGCAGTGGTGGGTGGCATCGTAAAGTAATTAATATTCTGTCGATGGTTCCACTATTAAATATTATCTGTGGACTATTTAGCAAAAGCATTTTATTGTTAAGTGTAGCTTATATGGCAAGCCTTCATTATATTACAAAGATTTTAACGTTTGATTGGAATGAAAGACGGAAGCAAACGTTTATTTTAACACAGACACGAGACATATTCTAAAAAATAGGATAGGATAATAACAAAAGCCCCGCGTGGGCCTCCGAGCGCCGAGTCTTGGTCGCAGAGATCGCGGCGAGATCTGTCTCCGCCGGCATTGATTGCGGCAATGCTGGCGGACGAGGGAGGCTGGAGGGCTGTGGCCTCCTTCTGTGAAGCAGTGATGCTCCAGAAGGAGGCCGCCGAGCGGGGTCGGGAGATGGCCGATCCCGCTCGAAGAAGGCGGCGCCGGGCTCGTAGCACAGCTGCGGCGCCGCCGCGGGCCGCCGGCGGGCGCGAGAAGTCGCGACTGCTACGGCGACCGGGATGGACCACGCCCCTTCCGTGGCTGGGGGGCGTCGTCGGTGGAGGAGACCGGGGAGGTAGTAGCCTCCCCCGAGGAGGGCTCCCCTCTAGGCAGGGGAGCGGAGGCTGGGGGTTCCTGGAAGTTGCTTGATGTTCCCGGGGCCCCCTACATGCCTGAGGAAGGCCATCCCTGAGGTTTTTTAGTGGGTAGGCCTCCCCCTTCTGGGGAGGAGAGACCCACATAACCGCCGGCTCGCCACAGCCGGGGTATGCAATTTAATACATTTTCCTCAGGGAAAAAAAAAAAAAAAGCATAATACCAAAAAGAAAGAAAACAGAACAAATCACTACATAGTATAAAACAAAGTCGCTTTCTCGTAAAAGATTTAAGCATACATAAGGATCTAGGGATAGCCTATATCCTTATGTATGCTTCTTATGCTTTAAATCTTTAAAACTAACGTAACGGATTTTAATGCTTTTTTTTTTTCAAATAGATAAAATGATTGAAGAGGAAGGTTTATATGTATAATTACTTCAATTAAATATTGGAGAAATACTGTTATTTTTTAGATTTCTAATGTGATGTTCGTAATAATTACATTACAATCAATTTTAAAAGCGTGTTTTTTTAGTTTTTTTATGTATAATTTATTATATTTTTTCTGAAGTGTATCTACAATTAATTAGTCATGTTTATATTGTAGGTATGTTAATATGTATATATATTTATAGATATATGTATGTGTGTATGTATATATATTTATAGATATATGTATGTGTGTATGTATATATAATATTATATGATTATTAATATTATATAAAAGACATGAATGCTTGGACTTAATGTTTCTTAGTTCCACCAGGCATTGCCATGACCTTTGTAATTATAACTTGTACCTATAAGTTGACTTTTGTATGACTTGGTAACGATATATATTTTTGTAAATGTCGTTGCTTCTGTAAAAGTTATAGAGTTTCTTGCGCCCGTTCTTCTCTATAACTAAAAGAAGTCCGAATGGGTAGTAGGGAAAAAAAAAATTTGGACTATTCAAAAGAGCATATCTAATTGCCTACTTGAAATAAATTTTTTGACTTTGACTTTGACTTTGACTTTGACTTTGACTTTGAATATATATTATTGTTATATATACTGTTATTTATGTATTTATAGTAATAGATGTAGTTAGTATTTTTTTAAGTAATTAGTTTTGCTTTGTTTTGTGTAGTGTAAATTTTCTATACTTTGTTGATTGCATTTTAAGTAGTATCCGCAATTTTATGACTAAATCCCCAGTTAGGTTGGCTGGAAGAAATCACTATTAGGGATAAGCCCACCTATGTACATATTTATATTTAATATTATTTCCTGTGAAATTTTTATGTGCAATAAAGAGTTATATATTGCAACCGTGCCAAAGCCGGAGCGGTCGCTAGTAAACTATATTTATTGCTAGTAATATATATTTTGTCATACGACTGTGCCAAAACAAATAGCCATTTCAGGATGATATCAAGTACCAGATGCTAGTTTTTAATTGGCACCATTTTCATCTTTATTTTGACAGCCGAAGAGCTAACAAGAGAACATATATTAGATACTATTGTAATATATAATATAATTTAATGTGTTTTAAAATCCCGGTCAAGTGCGAGTCGGGCTCGCGCAACGAGGGTTCCGTTACAAATTTGTCGAATGAAATTGTTCGTTCATTACTAGAATTAAATCTCAAAGATTTTCCCATTTTTCCCAATTATGTTGGATTTTTTTTTGTGTAATAAACTACAAATTTACGGTGTTCGGAGTTTTTTCTTTACTAGTGCTACATAATATTGCTTCTTGCCAATTTCATGACACTAGGGTCAATGGAAAGTACCTATAGGTTTTGATTCAAAAATTCTAATGGAACATAAACGGCCATATCTTTTTATGCGTTGATTTAGAAATATGATATTTTTCACTGCTTTGAGAGATAGGACACCCAAGTATGTGATATTAATTTCAGCTTGATAACTTGAAAAAAACTTGTTAAAAGGGTCTAGACAGACGGACAGACGGACGGGCAACAAAGTGATCCTATAAGTTTCCGTTTTTTACCTTTGGAGGTACAAAACCCTAAAAAAGCATGAGTAAATACTAATGGCCTAACATAAGAAGGGATTCGAGTTATAATGGTTACTTTAATCGTATATAGTTCCTTATTATGCAATGCTATCTTGTTTTCAATAAGACAAACTATTTTAGTTATATAAATATTCGAGGTCATTTCAAAAACTCTTTATCTAAATCAGATAAGCTAATCCGCAGCATCAGATAGCGACACAACAGAAAGGCGTTATTTCCAAATCACTCACTTCTTTATTATTCTTTGCGTGCAACAAACTCACGATCAAAACAGTGGGTATGTTATGTATCTAAAAGGTCAAGTGTAAATTATTGTCACCGTACATTGCTGGTTGCTATTGAAATACATATTGCTATTTTCTCATTCAAAATCACGCAATGAATTTTAATTCCTTTACTGTGTTAATAATTCCTTATCATTTGAGTTAGTAATAGGTGTGCAGATTAAAAAAATACCTTCTGTTTAAAATTTGTCAAAATCTATAATAACTTTTGAGGAAACGCACTCAATCATGAAGAATGCAGTTTCTTGTGACAGAAAACGCAAAAGTACTCGCAAAATTATAAACTGTCTTCGAATCAAAATACATTATATAGATATTGTTCCCTGAGGAAAATGCATTAAGTTGCATACCCCGGCTGTGGCGAGCCGGCGGTTATGTGGGGCTTCTTCTCCCAGAAGGGGGAGGCCTACCCACTAAAAACCTCAGGGATGGCCTTCCTCAGGCATGTAGGGAGCCCCGGAAACATCAAGCTACTTCCGGGACCCCCAGCCTCCGCTCCCGCTGCCTAGAGGGGAGCTCTGCAATCGACTTTCAAAATTGGATGTTTAGGAAACGTGACCTCAAATTCATCGCTCACTATTTAGTCAGCGGTGATTACGAAGTCGCATACGTAATTCGAAAATAGGTCTCCTGGTCCATAAAAGTCTACTGTATATTAGTAATGGAACGAATCTCTGTTTTTGTTTCCGCAAGTGCGGGAATTCCGCGCGCTTTTGAACATCCGTTTCTGCTTCTATTTTCCGCAACTTTGTAACGGAGATTTTAAACGGAAGTTTACAACCGACGGCTGAGAGTTACGCATGCGCGGCGCATCACTGGACAGATTGTTGGTTCAAAAGCAGCCCATTGCTTTTTATAAAATATATTGCCACTACTAAATTTTGAATATTAATAAAAATGTTCAGTTTGCAAAGTTGCAATATTGTTTTGTATAGTACATTTCTAATATATCTATTTCTAATCTAATATTTGGTGTATTCGATACTGAATAAAGAATAATATTTGTAATTTGTTTCTTTTTTTTCATATTATTTACACTTCCGTTTCTACATCCGTTTCCGTTTCCGTTTCTGCTAAATTTACTTATGATATCTGTTTCCGTTTCTGGTTCCGCTAAGACACTTCCGTTGCATCACTACTGTATATGCATCAATCAAAAACTAAACAAACTTATTAAAGTCGAGCGATTCGCCAGTTCATCGAGTAAATCTCACGAATATCAGTAGTGTCGAACGATGCAAAATAGTGCCTTTGGTTATTAAGGTACAAATGGAGTATTGTCAGCGGGCGCCATAGAGCCGGAGCAGCGTGGGAGACGCAGGCGCTGGGACCGGCGCCACCTAATCCATGGCTTTTGTTAAACCACTCCAAGTCACAATGAAAATAATAGTCTTTATAATATGTATGCACTACGAAGCTATTATGGTTTATTTATGAATTCACACAATTAAAAGTGTCAGAAAGTGTCTGCAACTCTATATTGAAAATAATGGCTAATATTTCTTTCGGGTAAGGCAGAGGGCAGAGGGTGAGGGGAGAGGAGAGGTAGGCAAAAGTTAATATCAAATACATATGTTATAAGAAAAGTATCAAAACAGATCTTAAAAACGCGGAAATCGACGTGGTGCTCTTAGATAGAAAAGTGAAATTTTTATTAACACTCGCCTTCATCGCAGACACAAAAGAATAACATTATATAAACCTAGCAATGGCTCAATACCAATGTGTGCGCTGCACGGGTAGAATGTCTGTTTATTCATTTAAGTTAACTCACAACATCTCACACAGACAGACAACAGAATCTGAGCAAAATTTTATATGTATATATATATATATATATAAATTAGAAACAACAAGAGGTGTTCTTTACCCAAGCGTAAAACTCTGAGTTTTTTTCACAGAATGCCCAAATGAAAAGTCACCTGACGCCCGAAACGTCTATCCCAACTAACATTATAAATGCGAAAGTAACTCTGTCTGTCTGTCTGTTACGCTTTCCGCTTAAACTCGCAACCGATTTTGATGAAATTTGGCACAGACAATCTTTAGACCTGAGACAAAACATAGGTTACTTTATATTTCGAAAAAAAGGGATGAAGGGGTGAAATAGAGGTTGAAAATTTGTATGGGATTTCTTAATTCATATTCATATTCGTTTATTCACTCTTTGCTTGACATACATTTATCTTACAAATTTACCTTTTCAAGGCATTGTGAAAATTTACAAATTTAGAGTTTAGCAAAACAATATCTACATTATATCAAAACTGCATTTCATCATCTATAAACTATGTTACACAAAAAAACAACATTGTAATTAGGTAAATTATAGTACATTGATAAATTGTATTACATTATTTATAATTAACTCTGTTGCCATGTCATATACTACTAAATTATTATATTTTACTGTCAAATTTCTCTTTTATACAATGATAAATTGTATTACATTATTATAATAAATTCCCATGTCATATTAGATAAAAATTGTATTAATTTGTCATTATGTCTTATACCTAAATAATCAATTTTATTAAATTTCATCTTAATTTACTGTCAAAATATTCTTTTAGATTATAAAATGTCTTATTTAGCAAAAACGTCTTTAAAGATTTTTCAATTCTCTACTTGGAGGACCTTTAAGCTTTCCGGCAAATGGTTATAAATCTTAATTGCCATATAATAGGCGCCATTTTTATATAAATTTAGGTTTACTGGGGTGCAACTATATTTTTTCCCGTCGGGAAATTTTAAAAGATAAAACCATGGAACTTTATTTTAAGCACTTGATAAGAAATCAATAAACATTTGTTCTAGCATTTTTGTAATTTCAACAGCTAGGGGGTAAAATAAGGGTTGAAAGTTAGTATGCAAGTTCGTCAAATATCACGTCATAAGAAACAAAAAAAAATGGTTTGTTCTAGAATTTTGAAATTTTTACCAGTTGAGGCTGAAATTGAAGATAAGACCATGAATCTTGGTACCTTAGACATAAGGGACCAGGATTGACAAAAAGTAATTTCACGCGGGCGAAGCCGCGGCGGAAGCTAGTGTGAAATAAATCTTCTTTGACGTTCGTACAAGTGTCACAGTACGGATTATTCATTACATTATTGATTATTATTTCAGCTAGATACAATAATTTTATAATCCTTACAATAAGATTTAAAGTAATATTTTAACACGTGGGATAACATCCTGAAATATGCAGAATTATTTTAACAAACTTCTGCAAAGTGTCATTGATTTGCCTTTATATAAATTTAAAATCCATATCAAAAGACACTCATGAGTAAAGTTATTTAAAAGTAAGTGACTATCTAAATGATCACACTATTTGGGAATAGGGACACTATTCATAGAGCCATGTTTGGGTAACAACATCATTTATAATATTGTATTATTTTTTATATGTGTATGTAAACATACATACGACTGTAATCGTATTAGGTATGATTGTATTTATACTATATTGTATTTTCATATTATATTATTATAATTATTAACATTGAAAGAGGAGATAAAAATAGACCTTCAGAGTTCTTGCCTGTTCTTCTCGAGAAGGCTCTCCAATTTACGAACAGGTGTCGAGTCAATATTTTTTTTTTCCTTATTCGTACGTACGGACAAGGTTTTTGTTTTTTTTAAGCTTTTTTTTGTTTCGTTTGTTGACGTCAATAAAGGTCTGTAAAGGTCTATGTTGAATAAATTTATTTTGATTTGATTTTGATTTGGTTGCCTGCCTTAAATGGGAATAATTAAAAAAGACAGTCTGTATTTTTTATCAACACTTATTATCTATGGGGTATTGTCACAGACAGGCCTCTACACGCTATACTTTATTAGCTTTTAATCTTTCTGTATTTATTACTTACAATTATTACATATTTAGGCGTCTGTTTAAACTAGTATTTTTTTAGTTTTATATACATTTATTATATATATATTTTTTTTGTAATTCTAATATGACTTTATAGAAAGCTCCTTTGAATCGTCAAATTTTTTTTCCTAACACCCATTCAGGACGTATTTTTCGACGAACTTTTCCTACAACCTAATATTTAATATGAATCTCTTTCAATTTTTTTAAGCAATTACTCATCTATGCGGTTTCCCGAAACATAGCAGAGGTAGACATACGCAACCATTAGCAAAGCAAAGGCCAATCATCATAACGGCCGAATAGGAGAAGCAGACATTTCACGATTTATACTATTGTATGTAAGTAAAGATTTCACTCCGCGACTCAAGCGCGTAACCAAGGGGGTTATTTTGAGGCACGCCATCTTAAGTCGATATTTCTTACAAATATTAGCGTCTGTTCACATCATAATATCGCCTTTGAAGTGCTAATGTCACTTGTCAATGTCAAAAAATGACATAAATTGATTGTTGTTGTCAATTTTGGTCCATAGGGACAGGTGACGTATATTGATTAACAAAAAATAGAAACGTCAAATTAAAAATAGGCAGAGGAAATTCCCATGCAAATATCGCCATTTAGAAAATAAAAAATCTAATTATTTGAAGTAACTGAAATAAGGCAAAAGGACTTCACCTGTACATGCAAATAACGCTATTTTAAATCTACAAAGTATTTATAATATTTATGTGTTTTTCGTTTTTGGAATAGTTAGTGTTGGTTTGTGTCGAAAAATGACATATATTGATTGTTGTTGTCAATTTTAGTCCATAGGGACAGGTGACATATATTGATTAACAAAAAATAGAAACGTCAAATTGAAAATAGGCAGAGGAAATTCCCATGTACATGCAAATATCGCCATTTAGAAAATAAAAAGTCTAATTATTTTAAGTAACTGAAATAAGGCAAAAGGACTTCACCTGTACATGCAAATAACGCTATTTTAAATCTACAAAGTATTTATAATATTTATGTGTTTTTCGTTTTTGGAATAGTTAGTGTTGGTTTGTGTCAAAAAATGACATATATTGATTGTTGTTGTCAATTTTGGTCCATAAGGACAGGTGACATATCGCACTAATAATACAATAGTGTATCAACTCAAAACGTCGTACTTGACATAATACTATAAACACACGCAAAATTTGATTTCTCACGCGTGATGAAGACCGTCGTTCGATTAGTGCAAAAACAGAATAAGGATAAATTAAAAAACTTATGTGACAGTTATTCAATTTGCAACTATTACATGAAGTGAGTAATAAGTTTTTTGTTGGTTCCGAAAAATGTTCGATTTTGAGTTGTTACACTATTGTATTATTAGTGCGATATATTGATTAACAAAAAATAGAAACGTCAAATTGAAAATAAGCAGAGGCAATTCCCATGTACATGCAAATATCGCCATTTAGAAAATAAAAAGTCTAATTATTTGAAGTAACTGAAATAAGGCAAAAGGACTTCACCTGTACATGCAAATAACGCTATTTTAAATCTACAAAGTATTTATAATATTTTTGTGTTTTTCGTTTTTGGAATAGTTTCCATTATATTGATGTTAATAATATACTAAATCTATGAACTAATGTCGCTTATGATCTGTCATTAAACCACATCATTATTTGTACACAATAATATTCGGGAATCATATTTGTATCTAGCACAAAATATACTTTTAAACACGATAAACTGAAGCGATTGGACGTGTGTGTCGTGAACTATTATAGTAACTTAAAAAAAGTTTAAAAATAGGAAGTCTGTAGACCGGTCAGTGACTTTCAGCTTAACTTACCACGTCAGATATTGAAGAAGAGAAAAATTTGAGACAAAACAATATATTTATGCGGTTAATGTTTATTATTACGTAAAAAGATAAACAACAACGAATTCCACGAACTATTGTTCGTTCGCTTAGTTAAAATAAAAACGAGGAAAGCTAACTGAGACACTACCATACCTGAATGAGAGTCAAACTTAAATCACTGCTTGAGTACAGTTAGAAAGGAACGGCGCTATGTGGTCTCAATAGCACTATCCTTTTCTAATTGAACTCAAGCAGTGATTTGAGTGAGTTTGATTTCAGAAATGATACACAGTATTTTAACTTTACCAATATTCTTTGACAGGTTGTAAAATAGAATACCTAGAATAGATAAAACTAGTGTATTGGCAGAGTTTGTTGCTTTGTCAATAACTGTTTGTTTTGAATGTTAAACTAAAGCTATTTTTTTGTAAACAACTATATTGTTTTATATTTAATTAAAACAATCTCATAACTTTCGTATTGACGGTACATACTACTCTGGCATCATAATTCTAAATGATGTTAATAACACTTTACCTTTTTAAAAATATGTTTCAATTATTTTGATTTTAATCATTATCGCATTCGCAAATGAACAGACCCGAATTGTGTTACATAAGTATTTATATTCAAACAGGTAAAATAAACATTGTGGAATTAAACGAGTCTGACAACAACACAAAAGTAATTGCAGGCTCAAAGTTTTAGGTAGCTGTAAAATTTAATTTCTCTTTAACTAGAGACATTGCGAATTCCGATTTCGATCAAATGATTCGCGAATCACCTCTCGCTTCGTAACCGGAGAGCCCACGCCGCGCCGTCGCGACGGGGAGAGCAGCGTGTCCAATTTGGACAAATAGCCGATTTCGGTGTCAACTTACCAGTTGCAGTCGGATGTAAGCACTAACGGTCAGCTATCGTTAATAGACAGTTAATAGCACATACTTGGAACTATCCTATTCTATTATATTTTATTTATTTAATAACTAGCTTTCTGCCCACGGCTTCGCCCGCGTGGTATTCGGAATTGAGTCTATAGAGGGTTAAGGATCACAGCTTTTGCCCACGGCAGTCGGTTTATGGCACGAAGATTTTATCGCGCTTCCCGTGGGACTATCCGTTTTTCCGAGATAAAAAATAAAACCTTGCTCATTAATCACTCTATCTATTGATGAAAACCGCATGAAAATCTGTGCAGTAATTTTTGAGCGAAGCCTTTATTGCGCATCGCATGCGGGATCTGACAATTTTTCCGGTATATAAGCTTATTAGCTAGCTAGTAGCTTATTATTTAATCCGGACTTTTATCTTTACGTCTGCAAAACTTCAATGCAATCGGTTCAGTAGTTACGGCGTGAAAGCGGAACAGACAAACAAACAAACTCACTTTCCGATTTATAATATTAGTAAGGATTTTCTTACAGCTACCACTTGACAATCTGTAAAATGCGAAAGTAATTTAATGATCATTGAATGTAGCCGTGGTTAGTAAATTTTCGCCTTCCCTGAGCTCTCAGGTTCGAGTTCCGTGGAATACTTGTGTGATGAATTTGCACCTTAGTCATTGTTGTTAATATATATTTCTATCGATAATACTTATATATGTATGTCTATCTGTTACCTTATGTTTGCGCCAAAAACCTGTTTCGTACTTGTTGTCTGTACGCGCTTTCTAGTAGATTATAGTTTGTCCTTAACATTTTTATTCCTATTTATTGTGAGTGTACCTGAACTGTGCTAGTGAGAATGTTGAAGAGAGAGAAGAACTCGGTAGGTAATTTCTATGGTCGACTAGGGTTCTCCGAAAGCGTAGTAAAAGCGCGGTCACAATATATTTATTTGACACTAGCGGATCCAACAGACTTCGTCCTGTCAAAAAGGGGTGTGGCTGTGTTATGGACACGGCCGTTTGTTGTACGTGAATACGTCTCGTAACGGGTAATAGTACGCAGCAAAATGGCCTTCAAATTGGCGGCTGCCCCTCCACCGCGCGCGATGTGTTACAGTCTTTACTGGGCGTAATAAATTCTTTGATCCTTTAGCTATCTAGGGTGTAATTGGAATTTGGATGGGGATGATAGATATGTAACTACAACACTAAACTGTATCCCCGATTTTTTTATCATTAGATTTTTTGATTTGCGTCCCTATGGAAGCAATTTTAAAGACGTATTCACGTCAAAAGATTTATAAAGTGGCAGTTTTTTGTTCTTACTTATTTTATAGATAAAAGATTTTCCCGCTTTTCTGTTGAAAATTCATAACCGTGGAAATCGGTTTGTGCGTTCTGGAGTTATAGCGTCAGGAAGGAAAACCCGACTTATTTTTATTATCTGCCATTTAACAAACAACAATAACAGGTCCCAGCACGTTGTTTCTATCTACAGTTTTCCTTAGATCCCATAACAGAAGCTTACTTTAGGTTAGGCTAGTTAGTGTCAGTTTAAGATTTTTATTTTTATTATGTACTAGCGGACCTGACAGACTTCGTCCTGTCAAAAAAATTGTAAAGTGGCGTGGTTTATGATCCTATTTATTTTAAAGTCAGGGCAAAAAATTCTCCTGTACAGAACCGTCACCCTGGTGGTAGCGCGTTGTGAATAAAAAATAATTGATTGCAAAAAAGGCCCAAATGAACTATTACATTTTGTGACTATTCAATTTTGAAACGTGACATTAAATCCTCCAACGATGTATTCTGTGCTCCAACGCACACACGCACACTGTTTTGATAGATATGATTGAATTTCTTTATATAGTGTTAATAAAGCGCAAATTGACTCTTTGATGTCAGGAACACACCTACATTGCTTAGACAACAGTGAGTGCTTGCAATATGAACCTTATACAATAACAATAAAGCTCAAATTGACTGTATGTTATAATTAGAAAACGTTTGTATGGGAAAAATAGGGTTATAATGTTTTTAGGGTTTTTCGAGTTTTTCTCGCCGTAAAAACCATCCATGAACTTTAACGAACTTTTTAAAAAAGAATTGGCCTAATTGGTCTAGGCGTTGTTGAGTTATGTGCTTACCAACACATTTTGCGATTCATTTTTATATATAATTTATTTATTATTTTACATATACTCTCACCTCTTTTTCAAGGGGCGTAGGCTGAGATCACAGTTCTACTTGCTGCGATCCAAACATACGAGTACTTCCTACGACAGGAGCGAGTGAAGAGTACATATTGTACTATTTGTACTCTTTACCCACATACACATGAAAAAAAATGTTAAAAATCAAAATAATATACGAATAAAATAATGTTGAAATGCCCAAAATTTTTGAATCTCAAACTTGGAGACTATTTCAGAAGCATGCGTTAGAGACAAACCCAGATCGATGAAATGGCATTTCAAGAGCAATCGTTGGCAGCGGTACGTAAGTTGAGCGTCGACGACGAACCTCTAAGTAATTTATCGTAAAAATATAATACAAAAAAAAACGTGATTTTTTTGCTAACTTTGCTCGGTCTTCATAAATATTTCAATTAAAATATGACAGACACATGTATTGCCGCAAAAAGGTTCAGCATTCGTCAGCAAATCCGCCTCGCACTAGCCGGTTTTTTTTTTCAGCTTCAACATTCAAAGTCACACACACAACAGCCACGCCAAAGTATGTTGCATTAACATTTGCAGATGATTAGTTATTTTGTGAAATTACAAAAATGCATAAAGTTAGTAAATTATCAGTTACAAATAGTTAAAAGAAAAACTAATTATGTAGTAAAATACATAATTATGTAAATGTTGTGATAGTGTGTGCGTTATGTTTATGAATAAGTTTGTTATTTTCATAAAGTTCA
>JAYEAL010000764.1:0-19254 GCA_036419045.1 Scirpophaga incertulas
ATTCGATACCAAATAGAGGGCATTCGGATCCAGATAGAACTTTAAAGAAGTCAAACAAATCACCTCTGAAGGTAAGATATTAACCATATATCACAAAAATATAAAGGTAAATGGGACTAATAGGACTGCATTCATTGATTTTGGAAGTCAGTGTACTATTATTTCTGAACATACAGCTGGCGAATTAAATATAAAAATTAACAAGTATAACTTACCATTTATGAAAGGTTTGCTTTTGGCACTATTCAACCAATAGCACGATGATAAAGGTTAATGTTGATTTTGTACAAGCAGAGATTCAAGCTTTTGTCGTACCTGATAGGTATCTAAATACAGACGTACTAATTGGCCAGAATCTAACAGAACTACCTGATGTTGTTGTTCATAAAACAAATAAAAGTTTAGTTTTGTACTCGGAAAGAACAGAGATAGGCAGAGTTAGGATTTATTCAAACTTATCTACTGAGGTGATAGGCATGCAATGTTTGGCAATAGGTTCAGATACAACAGAAGCAGGTTATATATACATACCAGGTAGTACTTCCCTCAAAGTAAATGAAGAGCTAATAATATTGCAAGGGGTGTATCATTTGAATCAGGGAGTAGGGAACATTATAGTGATTAACATATCGGGGGGCAAGGTTCTAATAGAACGCAATAAGTTATTAGCCCGTGCTCATTTTCTACCGGTATCCGGCGGGTTTGACTCTTACGATTCAAAACAACTCGATATCAATAGGATACAGCTTGGTGAAGGTAGTAAGAATTCTAAAATTAAAACTATGATTAATTCAGATATGATTAATATAGGGCCAGACGTTAGTCAAAAACAGGTTGAATGTTTAGTGACTCTCTTAAATAGTTATGGAGATTGTTTTGCGTTAGATACAAGCGAGTTAGGTATAACGAATATCTCGGAAATGTGTATAAAATTAAATGACGAAAGCCCGGTATCATATAAACCATATCGTCTGTCCTATAAAGAGCGTGAAATAGTTAGAGGATTGGTGAATGAATTGTTAGAAAACAAAATAGTACAGGAATCAAACTCCCTAACAAGCCCTGTTGTGCTTGTCAAGAAGAAAAACAATGACTATCGTCTTTGTATTGATTACCGCTCTTTGAATAAGAAAACCGTAAATTCGTATCCAATGCCGGTAATTGATGATCAACTTGATCGTTTAAGCGGGAAAAGATTCTTTTCCAGTTTGGACCTCAAATCTGGTTATTACCAGATCCCAATGGCAGATGCTTCCAAGCATCTCACAGCATTCGTAACGCCTGACGGGCACTATGAATATACGCGAATGCCATTTGGTCTGGTGAATGCTCCTGCTGTTTTCCAACAAATGATAAATAAGGCTCTTGGTAAAGATAGATATGAGCTAGCCATGCCTTATATGGATGATATCTTGTCAGCGGCAACGTCTGTTGAAGATGGTCTTGATAAATTAGCAAGAATCCTAGAAGCGCTACGTTCAGCAGGCTTAACATTAAATTTACGTAAATGTTTCTTTTTCGAGAATTCTCTAGAATATCTAGGTTTCGAGGTATCAAAAGACGGCTTAAAACCGGGTCAAAGGAAGACTGATGCAGTCGCTCTTTTCCCCTGTCCAACTTCTGTACATCAGGTAAGACAATTCGTTGGATTGGCAAGCTTTTTCCGGAGATTCATCCCCAATTTTGCCAGTATTGCAAAGCCGCTAACAGTCTTGACGAAGGCTAATGTAGACTGGACATGGGGTGAAGACCAGAACAATGCCTTTCGCGAAATCAAAGACAGCTTAACAAAGAGACCTCTGTTAGCACTGTACGACCCGAGCTATCTAACCGAAGTTCACTGCGATGCAAGTAAATTAGGCCTAGGCGGAATTCTTTTGCAACGAGCCGAAGACAAGTCACCTCTTAAACCCGTTGCTTACTTTAGCAAACAGACAACAAAAGACGAAGAGTATTTCCACTCTTACGAGTTGGAAACTCTAGCCGTCGTCTGTTCTTTGAAACGTTTTCGTACATATCTAATAGGTATTAATTTTAAAGTATATACAGACTGCAATGCACTTCGGACTACTTTGACTAAAAGAGACTTAGTACCAAGAATTGCAAGGTGGTGGCTAGTCTTACAGGAGTATGATTTTAGCATTGAATATCGTCCGGGCGAACAAATGAAACATGCGGACGCCTTAAGCAGAAATGCTATTAAAGACGACGGGATAGATGATTTAGGAAATGGTCGCGAATTTGAAATTATGAGGATAGAGACTAATGACTGGCTACATACAGTCCAAATGACAGATCCCGAAATAAAAAGGATTAAGTTGATTTTAAATTGTAACGAAAATGAAGTTAAAGATATTTTAGCTAATTTTGAGATGAAAGACGACAAGATTTATAGACGAGTTGGGAATCAGCTAAAATGGGTAGTCCCAAGAGGGGCTCGTTGGCGTATTTGCCAGTTAAATCATGATGAAAATGGTCATTTTGCGTATGAGAAGACGCTAGATAAAATTAAGCAAGATTTCTGGTTCCCTAAGATGAATAAGTTTATCCGGAAATATGTTACGTCATGTCTCAATTGTGCATATAATAAGGGTACGTCTACAAGAGCAACGGGCTACTTACACCCAATACCCAAAGGTGACATTCCGTTTCACACCCTGCATATGGACCACTTAGGTCCGTTTGTCAGAAGTAAAAAGGGAAATTCATATATCTTGGGGGTCATTGATGGATTTAGTAAATTTATATTTGTAAAGCCTGTACGGAACCTTAAGTCCAAGACCACTATAAATGTGTTACAAGATATTTTTAATACAATTGGTATACCAAAGGTAATCATCTCTGATCGTGGAACAAGTTTTACCTCTTCTAGTTTCAAAAAATTTATTGTTTCCATTGGTGCGAAACACGTTCTTAACGCAGTTGCAACACCACGTGCTAATGGGCAAATAGAAAGGTACAACCGTACTATACTCGAGTCTTTAGCCACAAGTAATCACGGGATGGACGAGCGAGTATGGGATGAGAATGTTGCCGAGTGCAATGGAGTCTTAACAACACAAAGAACAAATGTACTGGTAAAACCCCGGCTGAAGTAGTATTTGGTTTCCGTACGGTTAATGTTAGCGAAGGTCCTATTATAAACGCACTAAAAGAGGCCCAATCGGGCGTTTGTAATGATAATCCCTCTCGGCAAGAAATAAGGCGATCAGCGCGGGAAATAACGGAAAAGAACCAGGAGTATATGGAGAAATATTTTAATAATAATAGAGCCCCAACAAAATATTATGAAATGGGCGACCTTGTGATGATACCAAACCATCATAACCCTGCCGATGGGAAAAGTAAGAAATTGCGTCCAAAGTTTAGAGGCCCTTTTAGAGTCACTGCTGTCTTGAGTAATGATAGATACGAAATTTGCAGCATAGATAATCACCACAAAAGAAAATATAAAAGTATTTATCCAGCAGATCAATTAAAGAGCTGGATAACATTTAATTCTCCTATCGGCTCAGATAAAGATGGAGACTTGTCTAGTGATGACAGTATTGAGACTAAATAGAAAGTGCTATTATAACAGTGGAAAAATAATTGGATGAAACTAAAAGTATTAATATACAAAGTAATATATTAAGGTATTGTATGTGTGTATAACTTACTTGTGTATAATATAAACAAATGATAATATTAATAATATTACTTATTTTACTAGTCGAACTTAACTTGAAAACATTTTGTACAATATGGGAGCACATTAAGTAAACTTTCTAATAAAACCAAAGTATATAAAGAACTTGTGATACGCACCTGGTTTGTGCCATGCTGTAAACTACAAATATAATTATAATGTATTTGTGATTTTGTAGAGTGCCTACTTAATATTTGTAGGTGTATACTTCATCGACACATAAAAGGCAATTCCCGACCTTCCTTACCCTTTCAAACGGTCCATCCTATCCGTTCAGTTTGTGTTTCAGGACAAACATAGTTAAGTTTACAGTGGCCAATGGATAGAATTAATAAAGAATAAATGGTAATTACAATATATTCTATTGTTCATGTATTATGAAAGTGAAGGATGCCGGAGTGCAAGCGGTACTCACCACTAATGATCTCAGGATAGTGAAGGATGCCGAAGTAAAATCGGCTTCATTAATGCCGAAGTACAAGCGGTACTCACTTACTGATCAGGTGAAGGATGCCGAAGCACAAGCGGTACTCACCTACCTCATGAATTAAAATTTGACGGTGCTCACAGCCTTAGTGAAGGATGCCGTTGTAGAACCAGCCCGTTGATTTAAGATGAAATACTATCGATACTAACTGCGGTGAAGGATGTCGAAGTTACAAACTATGTTGTTGGAACTATTGTAAAAATCTAAATTATTACAAAAGGCTTATAGATATCTTATAATAACATTTCAAGATTATTGCTTATTTACAATCTTACTTCTCATTAATCGTATTCTGGTAAATATAAAATAATTATAGAAAATACCTAGTCAAAATAGTTATATTAAATTCAATTTTCAGATTAAGCTTAATGAAGAAAGACACACACGAGAGGTTACAGGAGACACTGGAGAGGATGTCAAGGCACCATACCTTCGGAAGTGAATTCCTACCAGATATAGTTGAATGTGGTGCACACCCATCTTGAAGACACTATTTCGAATATTTTATAAGTGATTCATATTACATATGTAAAAGTGCTCAAATTCATATTTTGTAATAATTAGTTGTTAGTGTCCATTATTTGTAGCTAATGTGTATTTATCGCGGAAAATTAGTTTATTGTATCTATTTACTTGAATTGTATAACATTATATGAAAGTTATTAACAATAAGAAAGGTATAAATAATAATTTACTACGTTGAGCGCATAAGACACACCGAAAAAATTAAATCAGTGAGAATATTGTGATACATGATTATGAAGAATTATTTCGATTAGACTTTTTTTTTTTATGTATAGTGTGTACGTATAGGGACATACTAAAGGTTGAATGGCCGGACCGGAATAGGGACATTCCGTACTCAGGACGGCCGACTGTTAGCATTTGATTGTTTCTAATCTAAAACGTATAATTTTCTCATGTTTTAAAGAAACATTTGATTATTCAAATTAGAATATGTGATCTTAGTATGATTCCCTTTGTTATCTGGATTAAAAAAAAATAAGATGACAGGAATGTAAAACAAAATGGACGTTGTCGATGGGTAGAGGGATCTTGATCGGGGGTCGTGGTTGTAACAAGAAACCGATGAAAAATATTGATATTAAGAGAATAAATTTTGTTAAAAGTGAGCATTTAATTATTTGACGAGACCCCTTCTGGCTTCATCTAATACGTATCTGCGGATCTTGACACCAAATATTGTTAAATATCTACAACAAATACTATAAATGTATTGGTATTACATTATCTGTGTAAGAAGTGATATTTTTTTTTTTATACTACAACGGTAGCAAAAAGGCTTGCGGCCTGCCTGATGGTAAGCAGTCACCGTCGCCTATGGACGCTTGCAACACTAGGGGCATCACAAACGCTTTGCCGACCTTTTTAAAAACCTATTTACTCCCTTTTTGAAGAACCCCACACTGTAATCCCCCGGGAAAGCCTCAGCAGGGAGCTCGTTCCACAATCGGAGCGTGCGCGGAAGGAAATTACGTTGAAACCGCACTGTGCGTGACCATTTAGGCTCCAGCATGTGAGGATAAACACCCTGCCGATGGCGAGCGGTGCGATGGTAGAATGTGGCCGTGGGCATCATGTCGAACAATTCTTTGGAACACAACCCGTTGTATAAGCGATAGAAAACACACAAAGAGGCACAGTCTCTTCTCAGACTTAAGGGCTCAATACCGCATGTGAGTATGGGATCGTCAACGATACGCTCAGCGCGTCTTTGGACCGAATCAAAAGGATCAAGTTGGTATCGAGGTGCTCCGCCCACAGGTGACAGCAGTACTCCATATGGGGCCTGACTTGCGATTTGTATAATAGCAGTCGTTGCCTCGGAAGGAAGTACCGCTTAGCTCTGTTAAGCACACCTAGTTTTTTAGAAGCCAACTTGACCTTGTCATCTAAGTGACTTCGGAATTGAACGTCACTGGAGATGTTGACACCGAGGATCCCAATACTCTTCGAGATGTTCAAGGTTGTGTTCTGGAATTGTGGGCTACAGTGAATAAAAGAAGTGATAGTTACCTAATCTGTGCTTTTGTCTACTGTGCTACTCATTTTTTTTTTGGGAGTAAAGCTTCGGTGCGTCAAGTTCACTTTTGTGAGTTTTCATTTTGCCACCACAATATATCCTCGAAATACGCAATTTTTCATCAAATATCCGTATTCAGATCTGTATCCTGTTCCTAGAGTAGGTATCGAATATATTATTATAATGTAATTAATTTTTATATTATTATTATACATTTATTAATTTCAATATCTTAAGTCTCAGATTTTAGAATATATACATATATAACATATAATATTACATTACCTTTTATTATTATGATAATTACATTATCTAATCAAATATGTAAAATTATTTTAACGATTATATTTTAAATATTCATTTTTATTGCTTTTTGCTGTTATGTAGGTGGTCCACTATTTGAGCACTCTGAGTATAAATATATTCAAACACTAAGGTTACAGCTGAAAATCAGCAATTTGCTTGTAACTGCAAGCAAATACTATGCTGAGCTGTCGCCTTATTTCGCCTGCTGCGGCGCACACACGCGCCAGCACTTGTGTTTACATCATTATAAGTATAACATATAGTTTAAGTCATTGTCTGTGTACTATACTGTGTTTTATGTTGAATTTTATACTTTGTGTGTCTATGTTTTCATGTTATTGTATATATTGCGTTTACTGCTTTTGTTTAATGTGATGTCTTTGTTATACCCGTTTGCTTTGTGTGTGTGTTCTGTGGCAATGAAATAAAGTTATTATTATTAATATTATTATTATTCATATATTTAATTAATAATCTTAAATTTAAGTTTTTTACAATATAGATATATAAAATAAATATAAATACTATAAAAAACTTAAACCTAGTATGCCGCCGGTAGCGAGGCAAGCCCAAACAAACCGGTGGTTAGGGCTGCAGACAGAGAAATCTCCGGACAATACGTGCCGTGTCGAGAATCACTGCTTTTTGTATCCGACCCTTGATCCATCCGTCAAGCGAGAGCCTCTTAAGATGTTGATCGAGACTCCTTGCTATCAAGCCATTCGCAGACACAACTATCGGAACAATGATTGTCGAATCAACATCCCACATGGCGGTTACCTCGTATGCCAAGTCAAGGTACTTACTGGCTTTGTCCTTCTCGGCTTTTACGAGATTCTCGTCATGAGGGATGTAATATCGACGAGCTTTGCACGGCGTTGGGAGCGGTCGACCACCACGATATCAGGTTTATTGCACACAATAGTCCTGTCCGTGATGATAGAGAGATCCCAATAGAGCAACACAAGGTCATTTTCAAGAACTGGCGCTGGTGCGTACTTATAGTACGGTGTCTCATGCTCAACAAGGCCGTATTGAAGGGCAAGTTGTTGATGGATGATCCTGGCTACTAGGTTGTGTCTATGCAAATACTCACCGTTTGCAAGAGGAGAACAACCAGAGATAACATGCCTAAGTGACTCTCCGGGACGGCGGATTATTATTATATTATATATTATTATTATTATCCGCGGATCAAAATTTTTGACGATCCGGCACATCCGCCGATTTACGCCGATTATCGACAAGTGTCGAGCGAAAGAAATAATAATCGCTCCGGACCACTCACTATCCGTTACTTCCATCGCGGACAGCCAGTATACTAAAAGTTAAATATTATTAGTGTAATGTGAGTCACATTTTTTTAATTAAGTATGACCACATATATGAAGCATACACCGGAAGTGACATAATGTAAGCTCAGACGAACTTGACACAGTTCAATGTTATAATTTGCAAATGAAGTAATTAAAATAGCTATTACAACATGCACACCTAGATTCCTGAAAAATATATATTTGTTGCTATCAAATGTGGCTGTACCATGAGTGCATGACAACACTAAAATAGTACTATGAAAATTGGAATAACCTGCTTTGATACTTGGTAATTCATTATTAAAAATATCATATACAGTCAAAGCTCCAAGGTGGCGACAAGGCTGGATAGGTGTGTCTATGCGTTGAATAGAATAAAACAAATCGTATCAAAGGATGCGGCGTTATCTGCCTATCATGGATACGTGACATCACTACTACGCTACGGTCTCGTACTGTGGGGAAATTCTGTTGACGTCGATGTCATATTTAAAATTTAAAAAAATGTGTAAGAGCAATTTGCGGGGTAGACTCACTAACTAGTTGTAAGCCATTATTCAAAACCTTACGCATACTATCACTTCCGTCTCTATATATCTTTGAGATCTGCCTGTTTGTTAAAAAACCCACTGGGATGTTTATGACTAATAATAATCGTAAGGAATATAGAGGTAGGAAAGGAAATCAACTATGTGTGCCCGAACAAAGGTTGAAAGTACCTAGTTACTAAGAATGCCCATAGTATGGCTATTAAAATTTTCAATAAATTACCAGACAATGTAACTAGTCTTCCTTATCCCAAATTTAAAAGGTAGTCTTTGAAATGCTATTAAATAGAGTGTATTACAGTGTTAAAGAGTATTTAGATGACCGTTTATAATATGACATTATAGTAGTTTATGCAACTGTCATATAATGAAGGGTATTAAAACACGAGTGTGAGTTTATGAAACGAGCGCAGCGAGTTTCATAATAGTAACGAGTGTTTTAATACCCGTGTTATATGCAGTTGCATACACTACTTTATCTTCACTAATGCAATTAATCAAACAACAAGAGTAAAAGCTGATAATAGTTTATTTATAATAATAATTGTTCAAATTTTGGATGGTACAATTTTGAAAGTTAATGTTAATTATTGATTCAGCAGCTGTAGCGGTCGCGGGGCAAGCAGTAGCCCACATAGAAGATGGCTTGAATTTGTCGGAGAGGTCTTTGAGATACGCAAGAATAACATTTTCAGAAAATGATGTAGTTTTCTTTTCGATCTTCCATGCCAAAAAGTTATTATATTCTTTTTCATATAAATTTTTAGATTTTTCTGGCAAAAGATTACTAGTTACTTCTGTTGCCAATTCCAGAATATCCGGAGGCGTACAGATATCGTCGCTGTCCATTTTTAACTTTTAATTTGAATATATTGTGTAAAACAAAATACACTGCGAAACATTAAATTCCCGCGTACGTGTATTGTTACAGTGAACTTGCCGCCATTAAAATCTAACCAATGAGAGCACAGCTGCGCGCGCAGGGCCGATCAAGAGCGAGCGCGCGCTGTTCAGTTTTCACGTATAATCCAACTATTTTCAAAAGCCAGCCTAATATAAAAAATTTAATACAACTTGTCTGAGGATTTTGACATATGGCTCGCCAGGTTAATTGGTCGCGTTTTATTGATGTTATAATGAGATTTTACGATATCGATGTGGATATTATACCATCATGTGAAATTGCTTAAATTGAGTGTTTTGTTGTCTGCGCTATAACAGTAGTAATTATAAATCAAGTATGGGAAATATAAGTAGAATGTTACAACATTAGTGTAGATAAAATAATATTGTAAAACCTACCTGTAATGAATTTAAAATGTGACATTAAAAATGAACTTTGACATATAACATTAGTAATTAGTTTTGACATTGGTACATTTTGTCAATATTGACATTTTTTTACATACCTGTAATGAATTTAAAATGTGACATTATAATAAGCTTTGATATATAACAGTAGTAATTAGTTTTCGACATAGGTACATCTATTAATATTGACATTTTTATATTGTAATAAATTATGAAACACATGAATAAACTTTGTATGATGATGATTTCAAATAGGTATAGAATTAATAATAAATGTAAGTAATTAATAATATTTTTTCTAGAAATTTTTAAAATGCTGAATGTAATATCTTAAAAACTCACAAAATATTTGCACATTGTTTACAATAGGATATGTCGGAAAGCAAATGTATCTTTATACCAACATTATTGTACCATATTCTTGCAAATAAACTGTATTCTATTCTATTCTATTCTCCTTATTCGCGCTTCCTTCATTCGCATTTTCACTATTCGCGGATCAAAATAATGGGACGTAATTCCTTTATTCGCGGCAAAAATTTTTATTATTCGCGGATCTACTAAAAAGTACTCGTACATACATAAAAATAAAAGGATTCCAATTTGCGATTTCTTTATCAACATTGATCCGTCTATGGGACGAAGTCTTATTTTTAAGAGGCAAATTGAAAATGCGACTGCTGCGTATAAGTCTGAATTGTTGAAGGTTTTTTATAAACTGCCAAGCAAGGGAATATTACTACATAATTCTTCAAACTATTACTTAAGCCTTAAGATAATGAATGAAAATATTCAAAAACTTCAATTAAATTGATTTTTTTATAAATATTTTTTTTTTATTTTGTCACCTAAGAACGTATCTCTTATAGTTCCATACAAATTACCATTCTGTATTTACGGTTTCTGTATTCGCGGTATATTTATGGAACGTATCCCCGCGAATAAGGAATTTTACTGTATATAGACAGTATAAGAACGTTATGTTAAAAAATAAAGAAACAGAATTTATTTATCTTTATTAATTAGTTTTATTCAATTCGAAGAAGCGTAGGTAACTTATTTGTAAGGATACGTAAATCTTATATATAAAAATGAATCGCAAAATGTGTTGGTAAGCTCATAACTCAACAACGCCTGGACCAATTTGGCCAATTCTTTTTTGTTAATGTTCGTTGAAGTTCAAGGAGGGTTTTACAATGAGGAAAATTCGAATAATTATCGGAAATACCCTAAAAACAGCCCTTTTATTTTCCCATGCAAACGTTTTCTAACTAAAACGTACAGTCGAATTGAGCTTTATTGTTATTGTATAAAGTTCATATTGCAAGCACTCACTGTTGTCTAAGCAATGAAGGTGTGTTCCTAACATCAAAGAGTCAATTTGCGCTTTATTAACGCTACATATAGTTGAAATTCAATCATATCTATCAAAACAGTGTGCGTGCGTGCGTTGGAGCACAGAATACATCGTTGGAGGATTTAATGTCACGTTCCAAAATTGAATAGCCACAAAATGTAATAGGTCATTTAGACTTTTTTTGCGATTTGGTTGGCTATGCGACATTATCTATAAAATAATTAGGAACAAAAAACTGCCACTGTACAAATCTTTTTGACAGGACGAAGTCTGTCGGGTCCGCTAGTTATTCATAAAAATTTTATTATGACGACTGGATAGGTAGGTGTTCAAAGTATCAAAATAATATTGTCTACTAACCTATGAAATTCAACCTTGTCAAATTGACGTTGACGTTCATACACAGTTGCCATATAAAAAGTTTGCAAATATTTCCAGGGCCTACTTTCGTTAGCCAGACTCTAGTAAACTACAGAACTCATGTCGGTTTAATATGAAAGAATAGTACAATTAGATTCCGCTAGGGGCGCTGTACAAAGATTTCATACAAAAATGTACGCTATCGCTATCGTTTGCAAACGAATGTAAACTCATGGTAATTACACAGCGCATCTGTGGCGCTCATGTTTCGGTATTCATTTTCAAATCACATGATTCAGGAGTCCTGTGTCAAATCCACATACATACATTTATGTGACATTCCAACAGAGTAGGAAAACATCGTGACCACAACCTACGAGAAAAATCAACGGTGTTCAAAGGTAATTAGCAGAGGTCGAAATTAGGTAGAGTTATTTATGTACTTGCATTGAAATGTTGATATAATGTGGACCTTCCCGGGATTTCTAATGGACAATCCCGTGTGGCCAACAATATTACAAATAAATAATCAAATCAAAATCAAATCAAAATAATATTTATTCAACATAGACCTTTACAGGCACTTATTGACGTCAACAAACAAAACAAAAAAAAGCTTAAATAAAAAAAAAACAAAAACCTTGTCCATACGTACGAATAAGGAAAAAAATGAAAAAATATATTGACTCGACACCTGTTCGGAAATTGGGAGAGCCTTCTCGAGAAGAACAGGCAAGAAACTCTGAAGGTCTATTTTTTATCTCCTCTTTTTAATGTTAATAATTATAATAATATAATATAAAAATACAATATAGTATAAGATACAATCATACCTAATACGATTACAGTCGTATGTATGTTTACATACACATATAAAATAATACAATATTATAAATAATGTTGTTACCAAACATGGCTCTATGAATAGTGTCCCTATTCCCTCTGATCTTGAGTTATTATTTTATTGTGATTAGTGCCTGGATTGTAAATATAAACTAATTTTTAGAGTATAACGCAGTTTTATTAATCACAAGACTCGGCGGAAGAGAGAGCATAGATATAACAAATCAATCATTTTTTTCTTTTTACGCCACAGATTATCTAGACATTTTCACTTAACACCCTCTCCTAATTTTCAAAAATTAACAATTTATTATACTTGAAGATAACTAAAAAGATAACTAAACAATTTTTGAAAATTACACATCAGTAAATTTTACATATTTTTTTTTTTTTAACTACAATATTCAAACACAAATTTAACAATTTTTTTAATTATCTAATCTTATACATTACTTATATTTTAATCCAAACTTGAACTCAAAAAAAATGTTACTTGTATTATTTTTAAGTTTATAAAGAACATTATAATACCCGCTTACTTATTTAAACTAAACATGTTTTCTTATCTAAAAAAAAATAATTACAAAATTAAATCAATTTTTTTTTTTAATTTGCAATTTTAAGTTACAGTTACATACAAAATACATTTTTTTTTTTTTTTATAGTGTAATAAGAATGAATAGTTTATTACAACATATTTTTAGCTTTACTTCTACATTTTAAATATAACAAACAATGAAACTCACAATCACAATTACAATTTTTTTACTAAGCAATTCTTATGTTTATTAAATTTAATTTTATCTAATGATTTCGTTAACAAATCTGCTGTTTGACAATCTGTAGGACAATACTGTATAGTAAATTCATTTTTAAGGTACAAATCATGAATATAGTGAAATCTGACATCTATATGCTTTGATCTTTTATTAAATACACCATTTTTAATTAAATGAATGGCACTTTGGTTGTCAATTCTGTATACAACATCGATTTTAGTGCTGAGGTCGAGAAGCAAGGATTTCAGGAACATAGTTTCTTTGCAGCATTCAGCAGCAGATATAAACTCAGCCTCCGTTGAGGATAAAGCAATAATAGGTTGCTTCCTGGAACACCAAGCTACTGGTCCCTCTCCCAACATGATCACGTATCCTGTTGTACTGCGTCTGGTCTCTTGATCACCGGCATAATCTGCATCACAAAAGACTGACATTTTTAAATCAATGTTTTTCTTGTAATATAGACCCTCTCCTAAGGTTCCCTTTAAATATCTAAAGATCCTCTTCACAGCTATTACATCCTTGTATTCTGGATTTTCCATTTTCCGACTAGCAATACTTACTGCATATGCTATGTCAGGGCGCGTTCTAGTTGATAAATAAAGTAGACTTCCTATCGCTTCTCTATAAGGATACTTAAGTTTTTCTTGTTCTTTAGAATGATTTTCATCTTGGCTTTGACACGGTGTTAGAACTGGTTTGCAATTTTCCATGTTATACTTTTGTAAAATAAATTTTGTATATGCTGTTTGAGTTAAATATATTCCTTCACTGTTTTCTTTTATTTCCATTCCTAAAAATGAACTTGGTTTTTCAGTAATTTTAACTTGAAATACGTCATTTAATTTTAACAAGAACTTTCTTATATCTTCTCTATTCTTCCCTATTATCAAACCGTCATCAACGTATATAGCCAATATTATAGAACAATCTTCGTTCTTGAGAATACATGGTTCATTACGTGTTTGAGTCAAACCACATTGTAACATTATACTTAAAAACTTCTCATTCCATCTTTTTGGTGATTGTTTTAATCCATACATTGATTTTATTAATTTGCATACTTTATTCTTCTCTTCTTTTACTCCTAATGGTATTTGCATGTAAATTTCTTCATTTTCTTGTAACTGTCCATAAAGAAATGCAGTCTTGATGTCAAATGTCATAATATTATAATTTTTAGCAGCAGCCAAAGCAAATAATGATTTTATAGCACTTTGAGATGCTACTGGACTGAATATTTCATCAAAGTCTGTTTCAGATTGCTCGTTACCACGTACTACCAATCTCGCTTTATGTGTTCCATCATCCTTAACACGAAACACCCATCTATTTGACAATATTCTATGACCATCGGCTTCACTTTTATTTACCAATTTCCACACTTTATTTTCTTTCATTGATTCCAACTCTTCATTTATTGCTTTCTTCCATTTTTCTTTTTCAGGTGTCAAAATTACTTCTTCATAGGTAAGTAGCCCATAGTCTTTATACTTCTCTGGTAGCTTAACCATTCTGCCGCTTCTAGTTCTACAATTATCTGTAAGTATATTTTCTGCCACATCTAATGTACTATTTTCACTGCAACTTTGTGTTAATTCTTCTCTTTCTGTTTCAGGTTCTTCACACTGGAGTTCAAAAGTATCTTCAGCATCAATCTCCAAGGACTCCTGAAGTTCTTCATCACTTTCCATACTGTAGTTAGAGTTTTCATCTACTGTAATGTCTTTTTTAGTACTAATCAATTTTTCACATTGAATATCTTGTGTTTTATTTTGAAATATTACATCACGCATAACTACAACTTTCCTTTTTACATAATCCCACAATCTATAACCGTTATTGGCATATCCGATCATTAAATATTTTCTACTTCTTGAATCAAGTTTTTGTAATGGCGTTAATACTTTGGAATAAGCATAACAACCAAATTCTTGTACATTTGATAGATTAGGCTTCCTTTGATTCCATAACTCGAAAGGAGTTTTATTATTTATACTTTCACTTGGTAATCTATTTATTAGATAAACACTGCAATACAAGGCTTCACCCCACATTTCCTTGTGCATATCTGCATTATAAAGTAAACATCTGACCTTTTCCATTATAGTTCGGTTAAGGCGCTCAGCCTTACCGTTATGTTGAGGTGTATATGGTACACTATAATCAAATCTAATTCCTTTTTGTTCACACCAAGACCTGAACGTGTTGCTGGTATATTCACCACCGTTATCACACCTAATCATTGAAACTTTATGATTCTTTTCTCTCTCTGCTTCTTCCACAAAACATTTTATATGGTACGGCACCTCATTTTTATTTTTTAGTGGGTAAACTTTTGTGTAATGACTATAATCATCCATAACTGTGAGAAAATAGTACTTGCCGTCCCATGTTGCCACCTCTAAAGGTCCACATACGTCTGTGTGTATAATTTCTAACAATCTATTGGCTCTCTTTCTCTCACTTTTAAATGGTAGTCTTGTCTGCTTTGCTTTAATACATATTTCACAACAATCGAGTAACTTTATTTCTTCCTCACTCACATTTTCTATTTTTATGCCATCTGCGACTGTTGTTATTATCTTCATAACATGTTTTCCAGGATGACCTAACTTTTTATGCCACATAGCAGCTGAACAATCTTTATTTTTATGAGTAAGCAACGACTCTTCATTCTCACTATTTAACAATTTTATTGTATATAACCCGGTTGATTCTTTGTTTCCTTTTATTACTGTTCCCTTGCTACAGACCTCAACACTATCACCTTTGAAGTACACAGAACCTCCATTATTAGTTATTGCTGAAACAGATAACAAATTACGTGTTAGATCTGGTACACACAGTATATCTTTTACTGTACAACTAGTTCCTATGAAATCGCCTTTACATTTTGCAATCATATTGTTATTTTGTTTAGCTATACCTATTTTAGTGCAATCACTTTGAATGTTTGTTAAAATATTTTCATTGTTTACCATGTGCACTGTGCACCCAGAATCAATAACAAATGTTTCCGATTTTAATTTTGCATCATGTAAAGATAAAAGTGCTACAGTATTTTTATTTTTTACAGTATTACTTGACTTATTTTTAAAGAAACAATTTTTATCTCTATGGTTACTTTTTTTACAAATCGAACAACAGTTTCTACAATCTCTTGCATAATGACCAGGTTTATTACATATAAAACAAACAAAAGAACTTTTAGTATTCTTAGTAAAGTTTTTAAATTGTTTACCGACTTTATTCACTGATGGTGCAGCTAGAGCGACTGGTACTGAAGTAACCTTCCTTCTATCTTCCTCGCTGATCAATCTAATCTGCAAGTTTTTCAATGTCCTATCTGTCAATGAAGTGGACTCCCATGCTGTAATGAAACTTTGATAGCTTTCATCAAGAGATGTCATTATTTTCGACTCGATCATTTTGTCATCAAATTTTATATCCAACTTCTTTAACCTGTACACTATATTTTCTAGTTTAGTGAAATTTTCTGACATTGTACAATCTTTTGTGAATTTGTAGTTGTAATATTCTTGCATCAAATGCATTTTATTCCGTTCTTCGTTTCCCTCAAACAAATCACATAATTTGTCAAACATTTCTTTTGCATTTTGGCAATTATAAAGCATTGGAATGTATTTTTTATTTATTGTTTGTAGGATAATGTTTTTTGTCATGGCGTCTTTGCGAGTTTTATCGCCATCATTTTTTTCATCAAAATTACCATTTATTATACTGGATAATCCTTTTGCATCAAACAATATAAGTAATTGAAATTTCCACATTTGAAATGACGCATTTTCGTCCAAAATCTCTATTTTGGACAATGATTCTTTGAATTCGTCGGCCATTATCCACGCGTCTTACACTTTTTTTGCTCAACACGCCTAACAATTTTTATGGCACTTTTACTAATTTTTATGGTTATCTTACCTACTTTTCTTATGGCAAAGCTCCTGGGCCCATAACCTCTGATCTTGAGTTATTATTTTATTGTGATTAGTGCCTGGATTGTAAATATAAACTAATTTTTAGAGTATAACGCAGTTTTATTAATCACAAGACTCGGCGGAAGAGAGAGCATAGATATAACAAATCAATCATTTTTTTCTTTTTACGCCACAGATTATCTAGACATTTTTCACTTTAACTTCCCAATATAGTGTGGTGTGTTTAATAAAAACCTCAGAGAAAGACAAATAAAAAAAAAGCTTAATTTTAACATACAATTTAATTCTGTTACATTATTCACAAAACAAATTATTGATAGTCAAGCAAATTCTCATACGCATATTTCGCCTTTTTATAAATACCAGCGAATACTTTTGCTTTTACGAGTTTCATCCATAGTCACAAATCGAGCAAAAATTTTCTTGATCAGCCTGGAACATTTCAAGATTGGTCCTTGAAATGTCAAGTCGTTTTTTCTTTTGTTCGTCGTTAACATTCTCGGGACCAACGCGCGGAGACCTTTCTCATGTTCATCTCGGTAGTTAAGATCCTTTGAATGCTACCAAAGGAGATGCCTGTGTTCTCAGCTAAATGTCGAATGGTCACTCTTCGGTCTGCCAAAACCAGATCTTCAACTTTTTATCCGTTTCCTCAGTGAGAGAACAGGATGGGCGGCCTTCGCGGTGTTCGTCTTCCGTGGATGTTTTTCCCATCTTAAACTCCTTGCACCAGCGTGCAGTTGTAGAATATGGAGGCGCAGAGTCCCCTAATGTTTCACCAAGTCTGAATGTCTTTGGTGGACATTTTTTTCAAGCAGAAGTATTTGATGACGCTTCGTACTTCTTGTTTCTCCATTTTGATGTTATCACTCCGACTGCTCGTATTCAAATGAAAGTAACTTTGACTGACTGGGTAGTCTTCTTCGCTCTTCTGGGCGAAGGAACTGTTCGGGGCTCTGTTGGCCCCCTGCAGTGGTCTCCACGCCGGCTGTTACTACTGCCGGGTCATTGGGGGGACGGGGTGGTCCTCCGTCGCGGCTTCGTTGCTCCGTGGGAGCTGTTGTCTTGCCTCTTCTATTCGTCACTCTCACTCTCTGAGAGGACGAGGCTTCTGGCCTGCGCTTTCCAGTCGGGAGGGCGGGCATGGTGGGGGGCGATGTTCTGCAGGTGTGGATGTGAGGAACTGGCAGCCCTGCTGAACATGCTGGTGGCGAGAGATCTTATGTGGCATGAATGGCGGTGATCTTCAGGTCCCTGGCTATCACATCATTCCGGACGAATCTCGGTGCGCGGACGAGTGTTCTAAGGGCCAGGGACTGCTGGACTGCCAGTTTCTTCCTTGCACCCTTCCCGTTAGAGCGTACCACGCCGGCGCCCGTATGTTGCCTATCTCCATCGTGCTACTCCTGGTTCACGAATGACATCCCAGTGAGTCCAGGAGTTACCCTGGCCTTATATGCGGACGACGCGGCCTTTATAGTCACATCAATGAACCAACGCCACGCCGCAACAAAAATGCAACGGCAGTTGGACCTGCTGCCAAAATGGCTGGAAGACTGGCGCCTAGTGGCCAACCAACAAAGACCCAGGCCCTCCTACTTAGCAGGGCCACGCTGCCTGAATAACCTGTCACTCCTAGGACACCAGATCCCCTGGGCGACAAGGCGAAATACCTAGGAGTGACCATAGACAGAAGTTGTCAATGATGCCGCACGTAGAGGGAGCAGTAACAAGCGCAAGAACCGCGAGAGCGCTACTGAGGCCGTTTCTGACTCGCAGCTGCCGCTTAGAATAAAGACCGCCGTGTACAAACTGTAGATAAGGCCGAAAGTAACTTTTAAAACTGACGTCCTATTTATATACCATTTTTTGTCGGGAACTGGTGCAGGACACGGAGTTGAACAAATATTTTTTCAGGAATTTTATTATATTTAGAAATATCTGTATTATCATTACTTTTTGATCACCCCTCGTAGAATAGACTCATGGGGTTATTTAAACGGCCCATCAGACTCATTTTCCTTGACGGATTCATTACCAGTAAGATTTGAAATGTTCGCTTGCGACATTACTGTATAACTTTTGTGAGAATTACAATATATAACCATTAGCTTGTCAATTTTTCTGGCTTCTATAAAATCTATTTGTACATTAAAATAACTTTTTATTAAAAAAAAAAAAAAAAAAAAAAAAAAAAGACATCTAACTGCTAAACGTGTTTATTATTGTTCGTCGAAAATTAATTTTGAAATTGCT
>JAYEAL010000908.1:0-18008 GCA_036419045.1 Scirpophaga incertulas
AATTAGTACAGACAGCTACAGATTGAGACTACTACAAGTTTTGTGGAAAAAGTAATGAAAGATATAAGGAAATTGTTATTGAATTAGGGGCATACTATATTGTAAACGCATTAAATGAACAAATTACAAGTAAATAGGCACAATTAATTTATAAAATTGTAAACGAGCGGCCACTGAGAATTATCACGAAATGTATGGAAATGTCGAATTAATGTCCTATCGCACGCCGATTAAAGTGCATATATATTGTATATCACAGAGCATTCTCAGTGGTAACGAGTTAAGTTAGTATCGGATATACACTCCGAATGTTTGCCCAAAGGGGAAGGACTTAAAGCTTATAGGTAATTTGTAGGGGGTAAATTAAGCCAAAATAGGATGAAAATTCACCCTCTCCGACGTATTATCGAGTATATCTTCGAGGACTATATAACATATTAAGTTGTACTTGAAACGCAGAATAAAGGAATTCACTATCAGGATCGCGGTGTCACTGCGTCACTCTGTCGCAATTTTTCCGTTATTGTACGAGTTAAGTGTGTTGTGCAATCGTGATAGTGAGTTTGTGCGCCAGTACGACCTTCGCTGACGCATAGCCAGCGCTGCGGTCGTTGATCGTTTTTGGTACCTCCGGGTGCCTCTGACGGTTAAGACAGCGGTGTTGCTTGGGTTGGTGGATACCTTACGGTGCCAACTAAGCCAGCCGACGCCTATCCTAGTGCGTCGTCGTATCTCCTGATACGACGAAACTAGAAGTCCGGATCCCATTGCACTAGGGCATTGCGTCCCTAGGGTGAAGGAGCGCCAAGAACTCTCCTGAGTCTTGGCTTCGTCGTCCGTTAGGCCCCCCCCCCCCGGCCGCTTGGCGGGGAGCCCCTCGCGTACCGCGTCCCGCGCCTTCTGCGCCCGCACGCGCGCTCCGCGCACTTGGCGGTTTTTCCCCGCGCCTTCCGCGCCTCCCGCGCCTCCCGCGGTGAGTAGCTTAGGGTTCCCTATTCTTTTTTTCTTTAATTTCCTTCCTTATTAATTTCGCAATGTCTGATCGCCCGGGCATCGGACATGTGATAGTTCAGGGTGTGGCCGCCGCCGGCTTCGACCTCGCTCCTGCCGTTCAGGAAGCGATCGTCGGAGTCGTGGAGGCCACCATCTCCACCTACCTTAAAAAGATGGTCGACGAGGCTGTCTCTGATAGGGTGCGTGACGGGTCCTCCTCGCGCGCTTCTTCCGTAACCGCTTCGTCAGTCACCGCGACTACCGCGTCAACTGAATCGGCCGCGTCCGATTCTGAGGCGGCTTCTCCGCCTGCGTCTCCCGCGTCGACCGCGTCTTCCGCGTCCGCGATCCCTGCCGATGAGTCCCCTATGGACACATCGGCTCCCCCCCAACCGCTGCCTTCCTCTGCAGCGGCCAAGCGTCCACATTCTGATCACTCATCCCCTTCAGGTGATGAGACCGCGGTCCCAACCCCTCCCTCTGATTCCGAGGGCGGCTTCCTCGAAGTCGCTTCCCGGAAGAAGAAAAACCGGAAGAAGCGACGTAATGCGACAGTCGTCGTCTCTTCCGCTCCTTCTGTCCCAACCTCCCAACCACCCACCACCCCGGCTACTATCCCGTCCCTTATGGACGTAGTAGTCACACCACCCACCACCACCCAGGCCCCTCAGGCCTCAGTCCCGGCCCCTAAGGCCACTAAAAAATATAATACTTGTTCACCCCAGCCAGTCCTCAGACAGGCAGTCCCACCGGTGATCATGCGCGACCCCGACCAGTGGTCGCGTACTTCTGACCTATGTCAGGAGCACCGGATATTCTATACCAAGGCTCGTCCTTGCCAGCACGGTGTGTCGATCGAGGTCTCTACCTCGGACGACCACCGGGCCCTCACCAAATTACTAGCCCTTAAAGGCATCCCTTACCATACCTACACGCTCTCCGAAGAGCGTAAGGTCCGATGCGTCCTTCGAGGTATCCCTGTCGGCGTCGAAGTCGAGAGGGTCCACCAAGACCTCGTGTCCCAAGGCCTACCCGTCGCGTCTGTGCATCAGATGCACAACCGCAGCGGTGGCCGTTATCCCCTACTCTTAGTCAACCTTGAGAACACCCAAGGATCACGCGACTTCCTTCGGGAACGCGAGGTCAAGGTGTGCGGCCTCTCTGGCATCAAGCTGGAGATGCCGCATGCTAAGGGTCCCTCCCAGTGCCGCCGCTGCCAACTTTATGGACATGCGGCGGCCAATTGCCGGGCCCAGGCACGCTGCGTTAAGTGCCTGGAACCCCACTTCACAAAAGACTGTCCGCGTCCCAAGAGGGATGCCGAGGGGAACTTCCCCCCCGGCACCCCTCCGCCCCAATGCACGCTGTGCGGCCAAACGGGCCACACAGCTAACTGGAAAGGGTGCCCGCGTGCCCCTAAGCCCAAACCGGTTGCTTCTTCCAAGCGACCCTCCCAACGTCCTCCACCACCCACGGCAGCCGCTTTCCCAGCGCTGCCGAAATCCAAGGCTTCGGCCACGCCCAAACCCAATGCCTGGGGCCCCGCCCCCAAATCCAACCCAATCCCTTCTTCCAACTCTCGCCAGGATGACATCCGATATGTCACAGACCTCCTCGAGCAGGTCGACCTGGACGAGATCTGTCGCGTATCAAGGATGCTACAGCGCGCCGCCACCAAGGCGGAGCGCCTCAACATCTTTGCCCAATATGAGCATGTCCTCAACAAGCTCAAATAAAGTTGCACGGTCGTTGTATCGCGTCCCTCCCTCTCTAAACTTAACTTCTAAATTTTATTAAATTTTATTAAATTAATAAATTTATTTAAACTTCGCGAATCATGTCTAGCCTTCCGATGACTAGACAGCCGTTTAATTCAGGACGTATCAAGCCCGGGGGTGTCTCGCTTGTTTCCTTTAACGCCCGGTCACTTAGGTCTAATCTCCCGGAGATTAGAGAATTCTTTAAAAACTCCCCTCCAGATATTTTTCTAGTTCAGGAAACTTGGCTCACCCCAAGTATCAGTAAGGGACTTTCAATCCGTAATTATAGTTTAATTAGGAATGACAGGCCGTCCGGTCGCGGCGGCGGCACTGCCATTTACTTTAGAAGGCAGCTTCACTGCACCCCCTTAGATACTCCTCCACTTATCAATTTAGAGGCAACGGTTTGTAAGCTGGCGCTGTCTGGACATCAGTCCATCGTGATAGCGTCAGTTTATCAGCCACATGGCAAAGAACCGCTCGCGTGCGACTTCCAAGCCATTTTAGACTTAGGCTCTTCAGTCATTTTGTTTGGGGATTTGAATGCCAAACACACCGATTGGTCGTGTAGGTATACAAACCCCACCGGTCTCAGTCTGGCTGCTATCGTGGACAGCCTGGGACTGGACGTAATTTCCCCTTATTCACCCACCCATTACCCCTCTAATACCGCGCATCAACCCGATATTTTAGACATTGCTCTCTTTAAAGATATAGGGTTGGTTCTCAGGTCTCTAGACACCCTAGACGATCTGGGTTCCGACCACCGCCCAGTTAGGTTAGTTCTCGGTGTCCCACTATCCGCGCAACCTAACACGAAAAAATTCACAAATTGGAAGGGTTTCCAGACTTCCATCGTGACTAGCTTAGAATCCCCCGAGTCACCGTACACGGATATTGAAGCGAGCTATTTCGATAGCGAGCGGAAAATAGACGATGCGGTCGATTCTATCACGCGAACCATTAATGATTCCATCGCGGATAACACGCGGGTTGTAAACGTGCCGGCACGTAAGCTCCCGCGTGCAATTCGCGACTTGATTTCCGAGAAAAGGGCGGCTACCCGGCGAGCCGCTCTAAATCCCACCCCACAGCTTAGGGCCATAGCCAACCGCCTTCAGCGGGAGGTAAGAGCCACCCTTAGGGAACATAGGGAAGCCCAATGGGAGGACCTTCTGTCCTCTATCACTCCCAGTCATAAGGCGTACTACAGAGTTGCCCGTGCACTCCGTTGTGACGCAATAACGCACACCCCCTTTATCCAGACCAGACGGCTCCATCGCCTTCGACGACGATGAGAAAGCCGAATGCTTCGCTGACAGCATTGCTTCTCAATGCTCGCTCAGCACTCAGCCCTGCGATCCTGACCATGTCAGGCGCATAGAGGAGGAAGTTCTCCTCAAGAACTCCCTCCCACCCCCTCACGAACCTCCCTTAGATCCGATCTCCCGCGATGAGGTCTTTAAAATCATTAGTAGCCTACAAAACCGGAAAGCCCCGGGTGCTGACGGTCTATCCAATAAGGCATTAAAGTCCATACCCAACCAACTCCTCATTTTACTGACCATCCTATTCAACGCCTGTTACGAGAGGTGCTACTTTCCGCGTAAGTGGAGAGAGGCAATCGTAATAGGTATTCCGAAACCCGGAAAATCTCCCCATATACCTTCCAACTATCGTCCCATTAGTCTCATTAGCTCATTAGGGAAGGTATATGAGCGTTTAATTCTTGCTCGTCTTAAAGAGCATCTCACCACTAATGACATTATTATTCCCGAGCAGTTTGGCTTTAGAGCTAAACACTCATGTCCCCAGCAAGTAGGCCGTATAGTAGAGTATATACTAGACGCGTTCCACCCCCGTAAACATAAAGTTCTTGCCGTATTCTTTGACGTTGCCAAGGCCTTCGATAAGGTCTGGCATGACGCGTTAATTGTTAAATTATATAAGTCTGGAACCCCTGACCGATTAGTCCGCGTTATACAGGCGTTCCTGTCAAACCGTACCTTTCGTTTTAGACACGAAGGTATACTTTCATCCCCTCGCATGATAAGAGCCGGCGTCCCTCAGGGGTCGGCTCTCTCTCCCACTCTCTTTACGATTTATACTAACGACATACCTATCCCTAAGAAAGGTATGCTCTCCCTCTTTGCGGACGACACTGCCCTTTATAGCAAGGGACAGTGCGCCCAGAAGTTAGTCAGACGGTTACAACCCCAGATAGATGAGCTTAGTGCCTGGTTTCGCTTGTGGCGGATTGAAGTTAACGCGGAAAAATCTTCTGCGGTATTCTTCGATCAGACCCCAAGACACCGGCTAGTCCCTCTCAACACTGACTCGCTCAGTATTAATAACCAAACAATCCCATGGCAGCGGTCTGCCAAATACTTAGGGGTTACCCTCGACAGTGCACTCACCTTCCGTGATCACGTCGATCGAGTAACCAAAAACGCCAAATTTTACATGAGCCGCCTCCACTCCATGTTGGGGCGGCACAGTAAAATGTCCCTACGAAACAAGCGAACACTCTACAAAGTTTGCATACGTCCAGTGATGTCATACGCGTGTCCCGTTTTTGCTCACGCTAATCCCAATATCAAAATAAAATACAAGTAGTTCAGAATAAATTCTGCCGCGCAGCAACTAACTCTCCTTATTATGTTCGAAATTCCGATCTCCATAGGGACCTCGAGATAACGACCATTCAACAACATTTCCGTACCTGCTCCGAACGCTTCTTCAAAGCCGCAGAGCAACACGCGAATCCGCTTATTAGGAAGGCAGTGGACTACACCCCTGCTCCTCCATCTCGTCACCGATACCGCAGACCCCGTCACGCTCTCGTCGACCACGATAACACTTTAACGCGGGACCTTCTGTCCTTGCAGGCGGCATCTGCGCTGCCGGCGGCATCTGCGCCGCCACCCCTTCATGATCCCTTAGCTCGGCAGCCTTCAGCATAGCCATGACTAGGTTCCCTCATGATAAGGCCGGCGTCACTTTGACTTCCCGCGCCTCTTCTAGCGCTTTTGGGTCCCCTTTATGGGCCTGCGCTGCATCGTCCCTCTCCTGAGGGGCGGTCGCCCTCACGATTTGCCTATATGGTTTTAGAACCTAGGCCAGGCTGAGTTTAGTCGGTAGGTCACGTGGCTGGACCGCTCCGGTCGCGTGGAGTCCGACATAACCTCCGTGACACTTGCCGTTGCGGGGGTATCCTGGGTACGTTTCGTGCTCCTTGTGAGGATTCTCAGCCTTCCTCTCCTGAGGAAAAAAAAAAAAAAAAAAAGGCAGAAATTAAGAGAAAAATATGGCCCCTGCAGCATTACCTATGTATGAAAAGGGATGAAAAAGGGTAACAAAGTAATAATAAGAATTTATTGTAAGGAATAATAGTAAATTAAAGGGCAAATGGGTTCGACAGGTGCTTTCTGTACGGTAAGACCTCGCCAGGGGGGTCTCGAAATCCATTTTTTGGTAGGGATTTCTCTGGAATAAATTGCGGGACTCCCCCGGGTCGATACGGATTACGACGGGACTCCTACTGAAGCGGACGACTGCCCACCACCGAACAGAAAGCTCCTGAAGACCCTGCTGGCCGACCGAACAAAGAAAACTGGCTTCTCATTTCTTCCTGCAACCACCACCGGCCGCAACGCACCGTTCGAATCCTTCACCAACCCCAGCATTTGAAGTGTGCCGACGTGCCTCCAACCCCGAAGAATAAGTGTGCGTCGTGCACATTAACAATAACAAAATACAATTGGTTTTAATCAAATTGAATTTCATAATGATTGCATATTTAGTTACAATATATTGGCTCTTTGACGGTAACTGGGGCAATGACGAAGGAGAAAGTGAAACATTGTATCAACTGAAAAAATGCATGTCGACATGTAAATGTCGGAATATTACTAAGCTGTTAACATAATTACAATAGACCCAAACTTTGGTAAGAATAGGCTCATAGCTGGGACTAAAAGCTCTCCCACTTACCTAATATAAAACAGATAACTAAGTTACGCTAATCGTATGCCTACATACAAATAAAAACTTAGATGACATTCTAGAATCAGGTTGAACTACGAGTGGCATGGAACATTTTCATAGAATAATTCGTCCACATATCGATGTCGTGTAGTGTAATAAAGACAAAACTGATCTAAATATCCATAAATAATCATACAAAACATTACCGTTGTATGTCGTTGCACCACAAGCACTCGATGTTATGATTCAGCGTTTATTTTATAACTAGCTTTCAGCCCGCGGCTTCGCCCGCGTGGATTTCAGGATTGGGTCTATAGAGGGTTAAGGGTCAAAGCTTTTGCCCACGGCTACATGCGCGGAAGTCGGTTTATGGCGCGAAGGTTTTATCGCGCATCCGTGAAACTATCCGTTTTTCCCAGATAAAAATACCGCAAAACCTTGCTCAAGAATAACTCTATCTATTGATGAAAACCGCATGAAAATCTGTGCAGTAGTTTTTGAGCGAAGGCTTTATTGCGCATCCGTGGGATCTGTCGATTTTTCCGGGAAAAAGTAGCCTATTATTTAAGCCGGACTTTTATCTTTACGTCTGCAAAATTTCAAAGCAATCGGTTCAGTAGTTACGGCGTGAAAGCGGAACAAACAAACTCACTTTCCGATTTATAATATTAGTAATGATTATATTGTTATTTCTTGCCCGTGGCTCCGCCCGTCGTTGCTCCGTCCGCGTTAATTTCGATCCCACGGGAACAGTAGCTACTTTCTTCCGGGATAAAATGTGATATCCTTCCCCGTACCACAGACTATGTGTATGCAAATTTTCGTGATGATCGGTGCAGTAGTTAAGCGTGAAGAGGTAACAAACAAACAAACAAACAAACAAACAAATAAACAAACAAACAAACACACACATTTCGCATTTATAATATTAGTTGGGATTCTGAGCGCCGAACATGTCCACGTTGTTAATTCTGTTGTTTGTTTATGTGATTGAGCAGAATCAACATCATGTGGAATTAACCGGTTAATTGCTTTGTGCATTTTACATTCACGCGTGTATTTATTATATTGTTCTGCAAGTGTGATATTGTACATTATTTTTAATGCTTAGATTATTTATTCCTCTGGTGTAATTTTTATTATTATTGTCGCTTATATCACGCAGTTAAAGACCCAGTGAGATGCACAGAAACTATTGTCATTATTGGTGAAAACTTTTGTGGACTATTGCATTTCGATTTAGGTGGTAATGAAAACCGGGCTATGGAAGAGACTCCGCTTATTTACCTTTTTAAAGCCTAATTAAATTATTATTTCCTAATTGATTTAAATATGGCAGGTGGTCTCTCACCGCTAATAATTGAACCCCCTCCCCCTCCAAAAAGCAGACCAATATTGGTGCGAAGAGAGCGGCTAAAGGTGTAAAGAGATGACAGCCGATCACTGTCTGTGCTATAAAATTATTACGCTACCCTTCGAGCATCTGCTCTTGCGACTAGACTTTGTCCGGCCGGCTAAGACAAGATAGAGGTGAGTGGCATATACGCTCCTCTGAAGCACATTTGTACCGTCGGTGACGCAACTCACCGACAGCTCGCCACATGCTGTTCTGAGGGAGACTGACTGCACTGATGGGGCATTTATGGCAGATAAGGGGCATTAAATGCCCCACCAGCGGGCGATGGGGTCGTCACTTTCCTACACTCTCAGTTTATTATTATTAGCTTTCATTCGCGTTATATATTCCCGCGGTAAAGCTATCTCATATCCTACTCCAGCTTCTCAACTAACCTCTTACCAAATTACACCAGAATGTGATTAGCTGTTTTATCAGATTTCGTAAAAGATATTTTAGTGGTAAAATTTTCTAGTGTAAATGCATCGTGATTTGTTGCAGTTGACAAGGGACTTACTCTTCTTTCCAAGGTAGTCGAGAACTGGCGTAGACCATCGGCACTTACCATTGAAGACCGTAAGGTAGTATGAAAGAACAAGGAGCTGCACGGAACGTTTCATCGGACCTTAACGGGGTCTGTTGTAGACTTTCCTGCTTTGGTGAACTTGCTATATTATTGTGAGGTCAAATTTACGAAAATTCTTTGCTACCTTTATAATTTAATTCGCTCAAATCTTTTCATACTCCGAAACAAAACACAAGGCCGGTTTCACTGTTCAATCTGATGTTGGCTTTCTATTAACGGATCAAAATTAAAATCGTTTTAAACATTTCAAGCTACAGCGGTTTCTTCGTTAATTTTTGGAAGTAGCCCCAGGCCGAGGCCAAATTAAACATTCTGATAGCTTTTATCAATCCAACGTTTCCTCAGTATTTTGTATATACAGTAGTAATTATATAAAGAGAAAAAAAATGTATTTTTATGAAGCAAAGGAAGTAATATGCTTGGAGAGTAGCAAGTGGAAATCTATAGTATTTGTCTACTCCCATGAAACGAGAATGAGTCCTCTAAACAATAGAAGTGGGTAGAAGGCAAGACATTGTAATGTATTTTTATTTATTTTATGAAATAATTGGATTTTTACAAATAAATCACTAAGAGTTTGAGTACAAGATCTTTATTCCACAGGGAATTCAAACAGAATTCAATTCACTAATGTTTACTTTGCAACCATACTTTATACAAATAAATCACTAGAAATAGAAGTACAAAATCTTCATTTCACTTGGAATTTAAACAAAATTCAATTCACTAATGTTTACTATGCAACAATATTTTATACAAATAAATCACTAGAAAATAGAAGTACAAAATCTTCATTTCACATGGAGTTTAAACAAAATTCAATTAACAAATGTTTACTATGCCAACAATATTTTATACCAATAAATCACTAGAAGTATGAGTACAAAATCTTTATTTCAAATGGAGTTTAAACAAAATTCAATTAACAAATGTTTACTATGCAACAATATTTATACCAATAAATCACTAGAAGTATGAGTAAAAATCTTTATTTCAAATGGAGTTTAAACAAAATTCAATTAACAAATGTTTACTATGCAACAATATTTTTATACCAATAAATCACTAGAAGTATGAGTACAAAATCTTATTTCAAATGGAGTTTAAACAAAATTCAATTCACTAATGTTTACTAGGCAACAATATTACTGTCAATTCTATCAATTCATATACATAGAATGACTTAAAAATATAAAAGAACTTAAATTAATATAGATACAGGCAGGGTTTATAGGTCCGTTTGATCGATATTGGTTTTAAGTTGAAATTTATAATGTAAAAGATTAAAAGACGGTATTCCGAGGATAAAAGAAATCAGTATTCCGGTAGTCCTTCAGGAGTCCTTCAGGAACTGGTCCAGGCAACTGGTAACCGTGGTTAGATGGCCGTGTTTGGGTTAGTTTACTCTCTGTCCTTGGCTTACCAAGTCGCCGTCTTCAATTTAGGATTTAAGGTAGATCAGGCGGTCTATTTAAGGCAGCTGGGTCACTTGAAAGTCCCTGGGTGACGAGGGTTAATGTTCAGCCCAAATATAGTTCCCTGAAGATGACATGAATCATTTCAAATAACAACTCTCTTGGCATTTACTTTACTATTTATTAACTTTCAAAAGCGAAGAGTGTGATGTAGAAAATGAAAAACAAACATGAAGATACAATTGATTCTAGAATATTACAAGATTTGATCTGGTTAAAATATTAATTTGTTTTATTTAAATCCCCATGTATGTAACGGTTATGAGAGGTAGTTAATGGATTTAATTGCATAAATATTGGTTTCCCACCAGGCATACTATGATGATTAATCAATATTTTATTGTAAAAGACCAAATTTGTTATATCAATTTACCACAGTTATTTTCTCTACCCACACTCAACGGATATTCAGGAAATGTTCTAGAACGATATTTTAGGTATATATGAATCTCAGTTAAAAACTCTAAATTATAATAAAAGAAAGAATTATGAAAATTAGGTACCTTTCTTTCGGGATGATTGTCTTTTTTGTTCAAATTTTTATTCGGTGAAAGCAGATCTATTTTCGTCAGTCTATATATAGACTCCTTCTCTTTTGTAGTAGAGCTCGGTCTCAACAGCCGAATACAGTATTTTCAATTATTTAAATTAGAACAGTGAATAGCTTAAAAGTTGTTACTTATTGATCGCAGCTATTGATCCAAAAACAAATATCGCTAATCACTGCCACAGACTAGTGTGTATCTTTTTTTTTTTATTAAGTTTTTAATTTTTAGTTAGGCAAAGGACACAATCTATGCTAGCCCGAGCAATCTAGCCTGACTAGTTAATCTGTAGAAGGATTAATATTTCTTTATTAGTCCTCACAGCTAGGTCTAGTTTACAGACTCAATTGCCACAGACAAACATTTGCCTGAGGAATAATTAAAAATAAGGTTAAACGACTACACTTATGATGATCAATTGCGATTTAACTTTTCATTGACATAACACTATTCTTTTAAACTACTAATTGTGACATTATAATATTTTAATATTTTTTTAGGGGGAGTGTGTGGGATTACTGATTAAAATACTATCTTTGTAGACGACGCTTGGCTAGACTTGGTTGCTTAATTTGCGCCATAGATAATGGTGTTAGGATCATGATTAGCGGTCCACTCTATGGAACTGTCCATGTCATCTATTAAAATTGTCAATGTCAAAGTAACAATCGACGTAAACATAACCAATGCGAGATACAATTGTAAAAGTGATTTTAATCAATATGAATAAAAAAATGTCTTTAATAGTACTTAAAATCAGTGAGAAAAACGTGTTACAAACATGATTTCCATTCCTGCAGACTGCGGTCGATTCTCCTTCACCAATTGACACGTAAAGAACACGTGTTGATTTGCTTGTTTTGCTTGAAATTTTTTTAACCATTTCTTTTTTTTTTTGTTCCCCCTGCCCTGAACGGGGAGGCCTTTTTTTTTTTTTTTGTTCCCTGAGGACAATGCATTAAATTGCATACCCGGCTGTGGCGAGCCGGCGGTTATGTGGGGCTCTCCTCCCAGAAGGGGGAGGCCTACCCACTAAAAACCTCAGGGATGGCCCTCCTCAGGCATGTAGGGAGCCCCGGGAACATCAAGCCACTTCCGGGAACCCCCAGCCTCCGCTCCCCTGCCTAGAGGGCGGCCCTCCTCGGGGAGGCTACTACCTCCCCGGTCTCCTCCACCGACGACGCCCCCGGCCACGGAAGGGGCGTGGTCCATCCCGGGTCGCCGTAGCAGTCGCGACTTCCTCGCGCCACGCCGGCGACCCGTGGCGGCGCCGCAGCTGTGCTACGAGACGGGGAGGCCTACCCACTAAAACCTCAGGGATGGTCTTCCTCAGGCATGTAGGGAGCCCCGGGAACACCAGCTACTTCCGGAAACACCCCAGCGTCCGCTCCCCCGCCGATACATGGGAGCCCTCCTCGGAGAAGCTACAATACCTCTCCCGATCTCCGCCACCGACGACGCCCCCCGGCCACAGTAGGGGCGTGGTCCCTCCGGGTCGCCGTAACCGTGACCCGCGGGCGGCGCCGCAGCTGTACCGAGCCCGGGCCGCCTCCTTCTGGAGCATCACTGCTTCACAGAAGGAGGCCACAGCCCTCCAACCTCCCTCGTCCAACTTTTCTAACCCTAAGTAGTGTTATTATAAGCGCTATTGTTTGTATGGATGGATGCTTTGTCACTCTTTCATGTAGAAACTGTTGAATGCATTTTAATGCAACTTTACAAAAATCTAGTTTATACATCAGAATAACACATATATTACAATTTATAAAGATATACGCCACGTTAATATAAGCTCAAAAAACTAATTCTGCGCAGACAAAGTAACAGGCTCTAGCTAGTAATCAATAAACTCAAAAACTTCTGAACCGATGTCGATCATTTTATTTTATATATAAACTCTTTATTGAAGATAAAGAAAAATAGTGATAGGTAACAAGTTAATTAGTCTAAAGGCGCACTTACCTCTCAGAAAGATTTCTTCCAGCCAACCCTGGGATTGTCTGAGAAGAATATCATAAATTTATTTGGTGTTTTTGCTACGTTTATAACTAAGAGATCGGATAATCGGATGCATATTTACCTAAAGTTAATTTTGGCTCACAAATTATGGAGCGGCTTTTTAAAATACATTTTGTTAAATAAAAATCCCGGGAAAATGCGGGACTGCAATTTAACGTAGTGATATTGTTTGAAAATTACTAAACTAGCACGTGGTATTTATTTTCAAAAAGACCGAGACTCCGGGTTCATTTATACAACTATGCATACGTATTACATGAAGTTTAGTTTCAGTTCCCCGTGCGATTTATGAATGTACGATTTATTACATGAAGATTGTTATACGAAAGTAGTGAGCTAGTTTGACTAAAAACAATAATCAATTAAATAATTGAATAAAAAAACAGAAATGGTGAAAAATTTTATTTAACAAAACAATAAAAAGCCGTTTTCATACTTTATCTTAAACTAACTTTAAATATGCATCCGATTATCCGATCTCTATTTATAACACACAAAGGTTACAGCAAAAATTGCCACGAAACGGCATCGCTAAAAACTAATTTGTATTATTTAGAACATTAGTAATTATTTTTTAATTTAGAAACGATAACTTTGCGGGCTTTAATAAATAGAAAATATGAGTATTCCAAATATTACAGACTAAAACACTTCTACTAAGTACATACGTTAATCTATATGTTGCAGCCAACTGGTTAAGATAGCCGTTCAATCAAACAGCTAGCCCTTTGACTGAACAACACCATTCAATCATACGTCTAGCTTATTAATTGAATATTTGAGTCGCTCAAAACGTTTAACACTACAGCTGATTCAAAAGCCGCCGTGTAATTTAATTAGTTCAATGCTCACCACCGCAGCGCTAGGTGCGTTTTGTTTTCAATATGGCGTCAACTAGCCGTGGTTTGTGATTGTTTCAAGATATTTTTGGAAAGTAAGTAGTAAATATACGTTACACGTGTTATTAAGGACACAGAAATTATAAGGTCACGGTCAGGTCACGAGTGATACGAGTGAATCAAAATTTCAATAAATATTCGAGGAGAAATTACAGGATTATGAAATGATTCTTGCTCCCTAACTGGTCGAAATTTCAAAAATGCTAGAACAAATGTTTACAAACACATACAAACTTTCAACCTCTATTTCAACCCCTTCATCCCTTTTTTTCAAAATAAAAAGCAGTCTATGTTCTGTCTCAAGGTCTAAAGATTGTCTGTACCAATTTAATCAAAATCAGTTGCGAGGTATAAGCGGGAAAGCGTAACAGACAGACAGACAGAATTACTTTCGCATTTATAATATTAGTTGGGATATGCACAAAACCCCTTTTTTATAAGTGCAGTAAGAATGATCCAGTATTTTTGTCAGAGAAATGTTTATATTTATTGCGGTATTCCAACTAAGTACGTATTTCAAATAACTCTTATATGGAACTTCTGAACAGGTACCCGGGCCACCAGGCAATCAATGTTGGACCTACATCAAACATGGCGGCTAAACGGCAAATATGTAGCACACCGCCAATATCCTCGTTCTCTCGCAGGTTGATTTCCTCGCAATTTCCGAATATCCACACGCCAGGGTTTCTAACGAACAGGATACGGTTACGAGGGTTTTTATGCAAAAGGAAACAGACAAGTTTCGATTACGTTCGTTTGTGTGACTTAAAGAATGAGAAACAAGAAGACTCTAAGCGGGTTACTAATTGTACCAAAAACACGAAGAATATAAATCGAATCATGTCGAAGGCCAGGCAGAACAAATCAGTGGAGATGAAGCCAATGATAGTGAAATTCAGTTTTTTTTGCGGCTCTAGTACTTTTCCAGTAAAATTACAATCGTTAAGTAGTCTTATTTTTTTTCTTTGAGAAGACAGTTGAGAAAATTCACAAAGAGCTCCAAACGACACAACATTCATCCTCATCACCTAGACGCTTGGCAGTCCACCACAGTGCGATTTTCCAGGAATTTTCTGCCACGCACTACTAAACTGTGGAATGAATTGTCGCCTGCAGTATTTCCGAGCCGATGCGATATCGAAACCTTCAAAAAAAGAGAATATTCCCATTTAAAAGGCCGGCAACGCATCTGTGATCCTCTGGTGTTGCGGTTGTCCATGGGCAACGGTTGTCGCTTACCATCAGGTGATCCGTTTGCTCGTTTGCAGCCCAATCCTATAAAAAAAAATAAGTTACTCGAAATATTGATCCTACGCAGACGAAGTCGCGGGCACCGACTAGTAACTTCATAAAGGAAGCTTTGGTACAGCAGTTATTTTCTAATCGCGAGGTAATTTCAACCCTCCCATACACTAATGTCATTATGGTTTTTTTCTAATCGCGAAGTAATTTGAATCTACCAATACACTAATGTCATTATTGAATTTTTCTAATCGCTAGGTAATTTCAACCTTCCAAGACACTAATGTAATTATTGAATTTTTCCAATCGCGAGATAATTTCAACGCTCCAATCTTATGTATAAAAATGAATCGCAAAATGTGTTGGTAAGCTCATAACTCAACAACGCCTGGTCTAATTTGGCCAATTCTTTTTTGTTAATGTTCGATGAAGTTCAAGGAGGGTTTTTACAATGAGGAAAAGTCGAATAATTATCGGAAATACCCTAAAAACATCCCTTTTATTTTCCCATGCAAACGTTTTCAAACTAAAACTTACAGTCGAATTGAGCTTTATTGTTATTGTATAAAGTTCATATTGCAAGCACTCACTGTTGTCTAAGCAATGAAGGTGTGTTCCTAACATCAAAGAGTCAATTTGCGCTTTATTAACGCCACATATAGTTGAAATTCAATCATATCTATCAAAACAGTGTGCGTGCGTGCGTTGGAGCACAGAATACATCGTTGGAAGATTGAATGTCACGTTCCAAAATTGAATAGCCACAAAATGTAATAGGTCATTTAGACTTTTTTTGCGATTTGGTTGGCTGTGCGATATTATCTATAAAATAATTAGGAACAAAAAACTGCCACTGTACAAATCTTTTTGACAGGACGAAGTCTGTCGGGTCCGCTAGTACACTAATGTAATTATTAAATTTTTCTAATCGCGAGGTAATTTCAACACACCCATACATTTTTTTTTTTCCTCGCGGGAGGAGGCAGTGAATCCTCATAGGGGGCGCGCCACCACAGTGGTCGCTATGACAACCCCCTGGTGCTCGGACGACCTTGCACCGGATACCACCCACTCCCGGTCTACGGCGGGCGGTTATGTTGGACTCTGACAGAAGGCCAGCCTACCAACTAAACACTGCCTGCTTGGCCCTATCGGCTTTATCTGAGCGCTCGCCCTCTCAGGGGAGGGGGCGAGGCAGGCCATACATTATGTCATTATTGAATTTTTCTAATCGCGAGGTAATTTCAACACACCCATACATTATGTCATTATAGAATTTCCTAACCGCAAGGTAATTTCAACCCTCCAATACACTAATTTCATTATCGAATTTTTCTAATCACGAGGTAATATCAATCCTCCTATACACTAATATTATTGTCGAATTTCATAAATGTATTTATTTAAATTTTATAGGGTGAATGCAAACAACTCAAAACAATGTACAAGTAAACAAAAAACTAGCTATAAGTTATACTGTTTTCAATCCTTTATATGTAAGTCAAAAATAGAACATTGTATTTGGTCATACGCACAATTTGACGGAGGTCTGCGTCGCGCCGTGATCGCGACATATTTACAACGATATTGCCTGCTTTATTGTCGGGAGGTAGGTCGCAATTTCGCGGTTCACTGGCTTGCTCAGACTGAGCGAGTGTCGCTTAAAATTGTCACTCCAACATGTACGACGTGAATAGATAACGATAAAAAACAAAAGTGAATAAGCGATCCCAAAACATTGCCCGGGTGATGTTCAATATTCGACTACTGTTGCGCTATCTTTGTTATTTATACCTGCGTAGCGTGTCACAAGTGGCCTGAAACTGTGGATAGTATTGAAAACATAGAATCTATAGGTATTATGATTTAGGAAGCATTATGATTAACATTTACTTTTAATTTTTTGTAAATAATTTATAATTTTAAATTCAACGTAATAAAGTAGTAAATATAAAAAATGCAAGAGTTTTGTTTTTAGAGGACCTATGCTGAAGTCGCAGATGGCTGTGTTCAGCTTTACCGTGAGTATGTTTGTGGAAGGCGCACGAATACAAGGTTCGACATCTTTTGTTTTTTTCCCTCAGGAGAAAGAGAGGCTGAGAATCCTCACGAAGAGCACGAAACGTACCCAGGATACGGAGTCCACGCGACCGGAACGCTCCGGCCACGTGACCTACCGACATTTTGAACTACCTGGAGCTTATGGGGTATATTAGGTTAAGATGGGATGAATACAAGCTTTCGACAATGCCATCTTATTTCTAAGAGACATTTTACTTCGCTTTCTAATGAGGGCAAAAGTTTTCTTTGACTCGATGGTGTTGCATTCTGTATTGCACTTGGTACATGTACCAATAAATTGTCAAAGTCATCCGCTGGATTCTGGACACATTCTGGATTTTACAATTTTCCAACACCCGTTCTACGTTATCTTATCCTATATTAAAGTATATTTTAATATAATTAAACGTAATATAAACTGCAGTTATAATTTGATTTATTTTAATTATGGGTGTGTGACTGTGGGTTTTCAGTAGCTGATGCGTATTCTTTATGACAAAAAACATCCGTACAAAATGGCGATATTTTGTGCTTAGCAATTATTTGTTGTATTAATTGAGAAATAAGGGAGAAACTTACTATTGCTATTACTAGAAACTATCTGGAACAATTACAGTCAGTGAAGGAAAAATTTACTTATAAAAAAACGGCACACACTGTCTTGTTTCTATATGATCTGAAGTTTGATCACTGCCTCGAAAAAATGACAACTTTGATGAAAAATATTTTTCTATTGCGAATTATTTTTCTAACTTTGTAAATAATATTCCTTCCGTTTATTTGTCGGATAAACGCCATCTTCTTTGTCTATATCTCCATTTCCCATAACACTTGGGACGTGCGCTGATTCTTAAGGGCATTAATGTTTCCGCTTTGAAATACGGAAAGAATCTTAACGGTCGTGTATGTTTGTTAATATATACTTCTCCTAAAATAGAAAATAAGGGCCTAAATATTTTTGACGTGAAACGTCTTTAAAATCGCGCCGAAACATACGGGTACCAGGTTGAAAAAGTGGACCGTAACGAAAAGGTCTATATCA
>JAYEAL010000931.1:0-17031 GCA_036419045.1 Scirpophaga incertulas
GTATAAAAACAAATATAATTAAAGAAAACTTTTGTATGAGAAAATAATTCCACTTTAAATTGCAATATATATAATATCCAGTATCACATCCAGTTGATTATGATAGTCTCCAATTAAATAGATGTATTGAAAGAAGGATATATTATATTATTACATTATTTGCTTTTGTTTATTTTTAAACATGTTCACTTATTTTACCAATTCAAATATAACCTTATTTGATTAAGGTAACTGCACCACTTGATCTTGATCAAGATAATTAGGTAATGTTAAATTATATTTGGTTACAATGCTAGGTGGCAGGAATCTACCACCAAGAAAATGTTTCACATTTCCTAGAATCTCAGGCTTAGAGCAGAGTTTCGGGGCTGACAATGATATAAGCAAAGCTGGTTTTAATGCAATATTATCACTTGGACCTTTTTCAACATCCCAACCACTAGGTATATCAACACTGAAAAAAGAAATTAACATATTGTTTTAATGATTAAAAGTTATATTAAAAAGTTAAAACATAATAAAATATCATTTGCCATGGTCTGTTTCTATTCATTCATTACATTACTTACCTAAATATTCAAGTTTAATCAATAATTGATAAATATGGGTCTAGCTTTATTCTATCCTAACTTTCAATAAAAAATAAAGCATGTAAAACATCTTACCTACATACAGGAACACCCCCATTTATCAAGATATCCAATGCTGGTTTCAACTCATCTCTAACAGGAGGCTTGAAACTGAACCCAAACAGTGCATCTATTAATACTTGGTACTCAGTTTTTATTTTTGTCTGGTCAGGCAATATATCAAGGATTTGAATACCAAATCTCTTACATTGCTCTAACAGATTTTCATAGAGAGGCTTGGGTGTGCGTTTTGGATAGTAAACTGCTACATTGTAACCAAAGAGTACCAAATGGCGAGCTGCTACTAATCCATCACCACCATTATTGCCTGGACCACAAACAACTAGCACAGATTTATACCTGTAAATCATGAATGTCACTTTGGGGACATGAGCACAGTATTTGACGAGAGCATTTATAGACCAACTGATCTATAATATAATATAATTAAGATACTAACGAAGAAGGAGCATACGCTCGGGATACAGCAGTAGCTACACTCAAGCCAGCCAGTTCCATTAATTGATCAACACTGAACTTATACTCATTAAACAGGTCCTGATCCAGAGAAGCTGCTTCTGATTGAGATAAGTATTTCATCGATTTCTTTTCAGAATTGCTTAAAGGAGCTGTCGAAGCCATGGCACCTGAACACACGCTTGCTACTCGCAACTAAAAAGAACCGGAATATTTTAGTTAATATTTTATTATTAAATATTTTACGTGCATTTGAACAAAATTATACTGACTAAGACTGCACTAGAAATTATCCTATAACACAACATTTAAATTCAGTAGGTAATATATAAATTATAAGCACAGATTAGTATACTATATTACAACAAGAAAACAATTTTTTTTTTTTTAATCTTCGCTTGTATCGAGCAGGCAACGAGCAGAGCCCATACAGCCTATTCAGTGGTAAATCTTTATCTTCTTTCTTCTTCACTTTCCTATTTCTTTATTTTTTCCCCCTTTTTATAATTCCGAGACAGTGTGGGTTATAAATTTAAAAAGATGTGGATATGATGCGGTGTTTCTTAAAATGAAAACAAATTAATAAATATTATTATTTATTTTTTTTAATCTTCGCTCGTATCTTATAAATACTTAATAAATATTAAGAATTTTAAGAATGTGCGTAAAAATATTTTTTAATCTAGTTTAGTTAATCTTTGTTCACAGATTAGTATACTTCTTTGTTGTCTCGTTCCGTCTCATACATTTCCGTATTATACAAAGTACTCTGTGTTCCGTCTTTAGATCAGCTTAAGTTAAATAGACGAAACAACAAATTTACCATAGACAAACATATAAGAATTTTATTAATACTGTACATAAGGCCTACCTCAACGTAAAATTACTTGCTTACACAGATGTAATAAGTTACTGAATTTGTATTTATCTGTGCTTTTTCAGAGGTGCATTCAAAATCTATGCACTCCGAGCGCGTTTCGAAGGCTACCGTTAAGAATATCCGAATAAAATTACACTGACAAACGGTTAGTACACTTATTGCCGTTTAGAAGTTCCGAGTAATACAACCAAAAAAAAAGTGAAAAGTACTACCATTTTAATCACTTTTAAGCAGAAAGGTTCAAACTGATTATAGTAATATAAATGACGAACAAACCCTTTGTTTGGTATTTCTTGTAATAAGTAAACTTAAATAAGAGTTAAGAAACAACCAACCCCTTCTGAACTTCAAAATGCTTATCGTATTATTATAGTAAATGATTTCATTTGTTTATTTTAAGCTGAGAAAATGGCACAATTTCAATATCAACCAGCAATATATTTTGAATCACAGTGATAAACATTTTCACTTGTCATTTGAGTAACAATAAATCTGCTGAGTCATTCGTTGTTGAATTTATTTACGTACTTTCATTACCGGAATGCGCCATAGCTACCAAATGACTATAAATTTAAAAAGACATTTTTAATTGCCATTTAATAATTGTGACAGATAAGGACAATAATTTGGAAGTAGAGCTTTCCGTCATTCAATGTGAGGTGGAAAGATCAAAAAATGGTTGGTTTAACTAATAATGAATGTCAATGTCATAAATGCGATAACTAGACTTCCGAATAACCAGCAGTCGTTTGTCAATTTTAGCGCGATATTCCATTCGCAGCAGCTTTAAGAGCTCAGAGTACTATGACCGATGTAAGTACAGAACGTACCCTATAGTCCCACAAATTTAATAGGTTAATAGGTTCGTAAATTTAATAACATTTCAGGGTTGTCATGACGCACTAACCTTGTACTGAGGTAAAACATCAATTTCGAAAAAGCATTCATGAAATATTGAACAATTATGAAGTTATTTGTCCGTAATTACAATGATTACCAATCAGAAAAAAAACATTCAAATTTCAAATAATTATTAGCCATAAAATAAAAACTAAGTTCATTTATTTTTGCTCAAAATTAATACTGACGTTATTACAAGATTATTTCTATATGGACTTAACCGTAGTGTTGTGACCATATATACGAAACACGTATCCGAATATTCGTCAAAACCATTCGAATATAAATCTGATCATTCACATTTAAAAAAATAGAGTCAATATTTTTTTTCCTTGTACGTACGGACAAGGCTTTTGTTTATTTTTTTAAGCTATTTTTTTGTTTATTTTGATGTCAATAAGTGCCTGTAAAGGTCTAAGTTGAATAAAGATTATTTTGATTTGATTTGATGTGATTTGGTCTATAGTTGGACGGAATAGAGTGGTTGCCTTTTTTAGGTATAGGGTACACAAAGCTGTCTTCCATTAAGTCGGCACTACGCCAGAAGAGTAGGAGAGCCGAAAATGGCGCGTTATAACCGGTGCCAACTCAGGAGCACACGTCTTCAACACGATCGGAGGAATTCCATCGGGCCCGCTCGACTTGTGGACGTCTAGGGATAGAAGTGCCAAATGCAATGAGCTTTGGTGGAACCGGATATCCGGTTATAGAGCTCTCACACATAGAGTTCTCACACTGCGGTATGGTCGCGGCTCTTGTCCCCCATCATCCAACATCGAGTTGGACGCAAAGAGTGTGCCCAAAAGATTAGCTTTTTCCTTTGCGTCGTAGGCCAATGAATCATTTCCCTTTATAGAGGTGGAAAGAATGGCTTGCAGAAGTTGAATAACCTTAGCGAGTGTCCAGAACGCCTGAGTTTCCGAAGGAAAACGCTCCAATCTCTTGCCAATTCTACCAATGTACTCCGACTTCGTTGTAAAAACACGTTTTTTAAAAGACCTAGAGGCAAAGTTATACTCCTTTTTTAATGCATGGGTGTTGACACCTCGTACCGTTGCCGCTGCTGCCCAGGATTGGTATGCTTTTGCAAGAGAAGCTTTTTTCGAAGATATTCCAAATCAAGGCTATTTTTTTATAGGATAGGGCAGCAAACGGATCACCTGATGGTAAGCGATAACCGTTGCCTATGGACATCCGCAACACCAGAGGAGTCACAGATGCGTTGCCGGCCTTTTAAAAGGGAATAAGGGGGAAGGGGGGGTTGGTCCTCCGGTACCCTCACTCACTCAGCGAAACACAGCGCAAACGCTATTTCACGCCGGTTTCACTCCGGTCGAGCCGGCCCAATTCGTGCCGAAGCATGGCTCTCCCACGGTAAAACAGAGGATGAATGGGGACAACAGAGGATGGAACAAAAATTCCATTCCCTGCAGTACCACATCAGTAACATAATTAGCTACGTCGTCGAAGTTAACCTATGTGAAGCAAAGTTATCCCCATGGTTAGGACGCTAAAATGGACCTCATCCCATCCCAATCCACTGACTTGAAGTGCCACACACGTCACGTCAGCTGCCTGCAATTCGTGATCGTGGCGAACACCCGAGAGGCATCGCGCTCTGGATAACGCAATGGTCTGAGGAGCCGAGTGGAGCGCTGACGGATACGCGGTAGCCATCTAGATTCTGATCCAGTCAGCAGAAGGTCTAACAGTGAAGGATTCTGGCTTTCAACATCTGGGATTCGCGTCGGCGAGGAGACCAGTTGTGTTAGGCCATACGCCATAGCGAAGTTATGAACGGATCCCCGCAATGCTAGAGTCTGGCCATCGGTTCTTTGCACAAGAAAAGAGCGGTAAATTTGAAAGAACTAGGGGTGACAATACCGACTATAGACTGAAAAAATGCGTTTGATAGAGTCTGGCTACCGATTCTCTGCACTGGACTTACTGATGGCCAGACTCTAGCGTATTTGGTACCCTCTTGGGGTAACATATATTCAAACTGCGCCATCATGAGGGGGGAAGGGGGAGTTGGGCCTCCGGTATCCTCACTCCATCGGCGAAACACAGTGCAAGCGCTATTGTACGCCGGTTTTCTGTGAGGCCGTGGTATCACTCCGGTCGAGTCGGCCTAACTCGTTCCGAAGCATGGCTCTCCCAGGGCAAAAAATGAAGTATAATACTTCATTTTTTGCTGTGGGGAGCCAAGAGATTCCTTTGCTAAAAAAAATTTAAAAAAGACTATAGGTTAGACACCTGTCACTGTCAAAGTGTCAAATTAGTGCAATCCGTCACAAAAATGGCTGCGCTTAGAGTGTTTAGTCGAAATATACCTTATTTACGACAACAGTTTTCAGCTTTATTAGGAAACACGTCCTCGTCAGTGAAATTTATATGTGTAGTGGTTGTTATTGGTTATATTTTATCCTTTTCCGACGATGTTATTGATGTGCTTAGTGTTACGCCAGGGTATTTATTGCCGCCTTCTTTTCAATTGTGGTCAACTTTCACGTTCTGGTTTCTTGAAATACATTTGTGGGAAGTGATTATTGATATAATTACAGTGGGTTTATGTGGTAAATTAATAGAGCCATTATGGGGGCAAATGGAAATGATGAAATTTTTCTTATTAACAAATATTGGAGTTGCATTTCTGACAACATTTTACTATCTTGTAATATTCGCTATAACGGGACAGACCTCGTATCTATTTGATATCCACGTACATGGTCTCGCTGGATATTTAGCGGCAGTTAGTGTTGCTGTTAAACAGATAATGCCAGATCATTTATTAATAAAAACTCCATTGGGTAAGTGTGATATTTATACTTTAGTTATCAAAACAGAAATATTAATATTGCATGAATATGAATTAGTTTAGCAAATAATGAAAACAATTAATGTTTACAGGAAAATTAACAAACAGGTCCCTGCCACTACTTATTCTAATAACAGCAATATTTTTCTGGGCTATTGGAGCACTAGAAGGCACATATCCATGCATGTGGGGTAGTGGAACTATATTATCATGGATTTATTTAAGATTTTGGCAAAAACATAGTAGTGGAACCAGAGGTGATATGGCTGATAACTTCAGTTTTGACAAGTAATTAATTTCTTATTAAACCTCTTTGTTAAAATGAATATACACTATCTATAAACAATTATTATATTAACTAATTTAATCTCTTAATTTAGTTTAGATCAATGTTTTGTTTTGTTGATATATGTGTGATTTGCAGCAAGTACATCAACAACACAACAATAGATTGTTCATAAAGTATTTCCTCCAGCAGAAAAAAAAAATCATTTGTTGCTATTAATACAATCCAAGTAGGTTGTTAATTTATTAACAAAAGAAAACAATTGAATTCCCTAAACCTAAACTATAATTATAACTAACTATAATTGCCTAAACTATTAAGTTACTGGATAGGTGCTGTATCCAATGTCTACAAAAGGATTAGTCAATGTTACCTGGGTCTGAATGAGTAGATTCACATACTTTTTGTTTAAGTCTCAACACATTGTCTGTTGTAGAAATATAACTAGTTAAAATGACCACCTACTCTACTATTAACTTAACTGGTTAAAACTTTTGGTGTTTTTGGATAACATAGCAGAAGTAGGTACTAAATATATCTAGGTGTATATATTTTGATATATGGCAAATACCACATGCAAGTGTTTGACATCAGAAAAAACAAATTACCCAATCAGGCTAATATTTTTTTAATGAATTCAGGGTATAACATACAGTTTACTATGTAAATCTGTTAAAAATGCATATCAATGTATAATGATGGTTCAACTGAAGAACAGCTTAAAAATAAGTTCGAGTTATTTAAGTGGCTATCAAATGGGACTCATTATCCTATTGAAATTTTCAGCTTTTTTCCAACAGTTTTACAGCCAGTTGTGCGGGGCATTCTTGGACCACCACACAGGTGTCTTGTGAGGCTAGGTCTATGTTCACCTAGTCCCCGGCGTGTACATCTTGCACTTAGCCCTAGAGGTGTTACTATATCTATGCCTGGTGTAGAACCACAAGATATGGAGCGAAGAAGGTGATATATCTGTTGTATAATAATTATGTTAAATGAGTAAATTAAAAATTAGGGTGCAGTTCAAATTGCTGTCAGATTTTGTGTGTGCATTTTGATATGATTAATCTTAACAGTTTAAAGAGAAAATAGGTGTCAATGTCTGTATATTATGAGTATTCAAAATAATCTTCATTCAAAAGTGGCCTATGCAGCCACTTAATGATGGCAAAACAAATTTAAATATAAGAGAAGAAATGATTACACCTGTTTGGTAGTGCTTTCTCAAAAATGGGCAAAAATCTTAAGTCAAAGCATTCTTTGCCTCGCTTGTATAGGAGAAATAAAAAAGTATATAAGGCCTATAAGCCGAATTACGAACCAAATAATCATACATAGAGTTTAAAAATGCTAAATAACTTGTCATTCAATCACACAGAAATCAGAACAACTGTCAAATTATGTGCATAAATATTTCCAAATGTTCACTAAGAGAACAAGTTTTGGACCATATCTGGACATTTGTATTTGATATCAGAGATATAACAGAGTTGATATGCTGTGATAGTTATTTGAAAGTCTTTTTGTACTATAAAATAAGAGTTTTAGGTTTTGTAAAGTCTAGAATTGACTGGGTAAGGCTGCCTCATTAGGTAGGCTTATAGTGTTAGATAGGCATTTGTTCTGCTAGCCAATTCTATTTAAACAGACATTTAGAACAAGTAGTTTTGCAAGTTACTTTGCTATGTTGATACTTAGCTTATGTAATATTTTTTGGAGAAAGTCAAAACTCCAGTTTATTTACTGTCCAGATAACTTAAAATGTTGCGTGGAAGCAAAATTTTAAGTTATCTGGTTATATTTGGTTTATTGTATTATTTCAGGCAAATTGCACTCAAAGCTCTAAGTGAGAGGTTATCGAAGACTTCTGAACAGACAAGACAAAAAAATTTATCTACTAAAGTGAATATGGATGCTGTTAGGAAGATACAGCAATCACATGTGATACCACAGTTTCCAACAGAGGTACCTATAAGTCAAGGAACTGCTGTAGCTCCAGCGGAAGCTACCCTTGTTGATATTAGTCCTAACCCTATACCACCAACAACAACCAAAGAATCATGACTGTCACAGTATTAAAAACTGAAAAAGCCCGTTTCACTACACAAAAAAATTATGCACTTTCTCCAATGTAAGAAAATATCCATGTAGTATAATGACAATTCGTACAGAATTGTAAAGTGGCAATAGTAAATACTGGCCTTTAAATATGCTTGTTTTGTAAATTCTCACAGAACCAATGAAGTAACACCAGTCAGCTTTTGATGGAGGTTGTGTAGTCAGCTTTCTGCATTGCTACTGGTCATATCTACTAGGGAATATTAACATACAGTAAAGTATGTTGTGATCGGTCATCCACTGCTGCCTCGCAACTTCTAAAATTTTAATCTGCATTGGCTTTAGGGCCACAACCTTTACAAATTGATCCATTTAAAAAGGATAATTAAATTTATCAAAATGGTGAGCCAAAGCAAAAGCTTTCTGGAGGAAAATATATTGAAAACAGCTAAATTTAACAAAAGAAAATATTCTTTCCTTTTTTAAAAATTCATTATTTATGTTTATAGATATATATATTGAAAGAATTGAATTGAAATAGAAAGAATCGAAATTAAAAAAATAATACATAATGCCGAAAATAATCATTCAGTATTATTATATTTTGATGAGAAAATCAATTTCTTACTGGTCTATGATACATATTGATCAAAGGCCCATCAAAAAGAAAAAATATTTATTTCAAACTCCAGTAACTTCATAAATCTATTAACATAGTTGTTGAATTTTTTTTAATGAAAGAATGTTTTTTATTTTTATTTACAAGTTTAAGAGTAGTTTCCCTCTATTGGTTGGACTGAGACTTTATAAATTCAGTTTTAACATACTTAACTATATACATAATTTGTATTACAAGAATGCAAACAATTAAAACATAATATTGCAATCTAATTTTAGCCTTACAAATGCTGGGAATGGGATTTTGTTCAGTATTCATTTAATGTATTGCATTGGCACACACAAATCAACATTTTGTTGTAAATTGAAGAGTATATCAAGTCTTTAACAGTGGGGTACTTGAACAATCTGATAATGTAGTCTGTCTGTAATCTATAATAATTAAAAAATATGTATTTATCTTTATATTGGGCCTAGTTTATCAAGCTGACATTGCATATTTTCATTTATGCATCCGAAGAGTGGATTGCTATGAATAATTAACTCTGTAGATCACTGTATGCCTCCAATGGCACTGTAAGTAAATTATTCTAAAGTAAATGTTTAAGTCTGTTAATTATTGTGCTGTATGATTGTGTTCAATGATATCAAGAAGGAAATATTTTTTGAGAAAATAACACATTTGTTAAGATTTTTTAAGAGATGGATGAATGGAATGAGTATGTAAATATTTATTGATAATGTATAGTGATAGTGAAAATTAAATAATACATAATTACTTAGTATAACACATATTGTTATTTTTATCTGTCCATATAAACATTATAGACAAAACTTGTATATACATAAAACAACTATTTACTAGATAAAATATTAACAAATCCTGTCAAAATAACTTGAGAGTTGCAAAGAAATAAAAATCTGTTTTTATTACATATTTGTTTTATTTATTTCTACAGTAATCGTAATCACTGATCCTTTCAAGGTGTTTATTTTTAACTTCATCCATCATTGCCAAATCTACCAATATTATCAAATACAAATGGCCGAATGTAAAAAGTTTGAATTAATAGTTATGATGTATAACAAATCTTCCTATTTGTTAAGAAATACAAGATTTTGATAATAATAAAATAAGGATATTTATGGATAACATTTTTGGAAATGTTTTCAATATCTCTTTGTAGTACTGTACTGTCTCTTTGTAACAGTAATGGTTTTAGAATAAAAGGCTGATCTGGAATTTAGACACCATGTACAATTCTCGAAATAAATGTTGTTTTCTTAATATTTTATTAACGGTTATAATTCGCAAAACTTCCTAAATTATTGCCTAATAGTTCCTGTCAACAGTTAATAGTTTTATATGTATAAACCCATTAAGATGGTTGACCAATTTATCAATAATAGCATTAATCAAGTATTTTTAATAGTTCATACTCAAAAAGCAATTATATATTCAAGCTTCTTATACATGTGTATATTGTTAATTAAATATCGTTTACAATCAATTTAATACATGCTTATTTGAAGAATATAATAGTGAATTAGACCCAAAAACTGAACAAAGAATATCATACACATGTCTTATAACAGTATATTTTTCTGTAAATACTATATATGTTATTTTGTTATAGCTATACTGTACAAATGTATAATGAAAAATCTAATAAGTTACATTGTAACCAAAAAAGGCAGTGTTGTTGGCTGTTTTAGATATTGTAGTGATTTCATTGTGATCAGGCACATATTTATAAATTCATAAAAATACCATTTTGAAGTTGACATATAAATAATGTAAATAATAAATTCACATTTTACTTTGTAAATAGAAATAATATTAAATAAAATTAACCTATTAATCTTTGCAAAATTAAAAGCATGTTCCTCTTGTTTTGGGTTGTAAGTTGTCAGGCCTTTAGATTTGATTGAGTGACTCGCATTTGGTCACACCATTCATTTTTTGGCATGGCAACCCCACTAATGCTTCCTTCTCCATATATGTAGTTAAAAATAAACAGAAAATATGTATTATTTTTATTATGTAGAAACATGGTCGGTAAGTGCCTGATTCCAATACTTTTCCATACTGCATTTGGAAAGTAACAACCTCACTACGTTTTCAGCACAAAAATCTGAGACATGCAAGCTCACGTTTCAGTTTCATTTGTCATAATAACTGGACGGAAACGAGTATATTTACTTACAACTGTGTTTAATCGGTGCGATGAATATATATGACAATACGTTTTGTATACACATTAATGATACGAATTTTATTGTTGTTGGGCAACAACAACAAAATACCCAAAATCTAAACTAAATTATAGTTCGGTACTGTCAAACGATGATCAATATTAACCACTAATTAATGATAGCTTGACAATACTTAAATTGGTTTAGTATTATTAATATACAATTTCTGATTTTCCTATTATATTTCATATTAATGTTGTAGTTTATCTCAAATTGATACGTTGGGTACGTTCCGAATGACTGTTAGTTATTCAGAACGTAGTTGTATCGATGTTGATTTATTGACACGCCAAATATTCACCTCCTCATGTGGAATGATAGGAAGCTCTGCTTATACAGGGTGGGCCATGAATTAGCTAACAATTTAAAAAATCATATAAAAAAAACCATTTGACATATTTTTAAAATTGTTTATTGATAAGAAAGTTAATGATTAGGAATTTATTTTTTTAAAAATAACATCATCTAAATGACCACCGTTTCGATTTTTGCACTCTTCTAAGCGAGCACCGAAGTTTTCGAATACTCGCCGACAAAGAGACCGCGTGATCGCCGACATTTCTTCGCTATTTTTTTCCTTTAATTCACCTAGTGTTTTTGGTTTATGGATGTAAACACGACTCTTCAAATAACCCCATAAAAAGAAGTCTGCTGGGGTTAAATCCGGACTCCTGGGTGGCCATGGGATTTCGCCTCGTCTGGAAATCAGCTTTTCCGGAAACATTTCTTTGACCACCGGCAGGGACTCGTTAGATGTGTGACAAGTGGCTCCATCTTGCTGAAACCATGTGTTACTATTGTAGCCAGCAAATTCCAGTAGCTTCGGTGTCAAGAACTCCCGTAACATTTTCACATACTCAGCAGAATTCACAGTAACCGAACGGCCGCGAGTCTTCGAAAAAGTAGGGCCCAATGATTCCTTTTGCTGAAACTGCAGCCCATACTACCGTAACCTTGGGAGAACGAAGTGGCCTCTCGTGTTTAGATTTCGGATTTTCGCTGCTCCAATATCTGCAATTCTGTTTATTTACGTGTCCGTTTAGATGGAAATGCGTTTCGTCGGAAAATAAGAGGTTGTCAAAATTATTGAATCGATCTAACATTGTTTCGGCATACGACTTGCGCAAATTTAAATCATTAGGTTTTAATTCCTGCACTAACTGGATCTTATATGGATGTAAATTCAAATCTAATTTCAAAATTCGGCGCAGTGATGTACGGGATAATCCTAATTCAGCCGAACGTTTGCGCGTCGATAAATGTGGATCACGTCGAACTGATGCGGAAACTCGCTGCACGTTCTCTTCGCTCCGAGAAGTCCGTGGGCCGCCGGTTTGCTTCACGTTTATTGTAGATCCCGTCTCTTCGAACTTCTTAACCCATTTCTTTATTAATGGAGCACTCGGACACTGATTTAAATCGTGTAAATCGTATTCAACGCGAAATAAGCGTCTCACAGTAATGAGCGAACTGTTGTTTAGATAAAATTGTTTCACACAATAAGCGCGCTGCGGCCCCGTGAAGTGATCCATTGCGACTAAATTTCCGAGAAGCGAGCTAGTGGTCAGTTCCCTCCCCGCTCCCCGCGCGGCTTGTATTAGCGCGGGATGTTAGGTTTAAATGTTAACGAATTCTTGGCCCACCCTGTATATTATTTAGTTATCTGTCACAATTTTTAAATGATAAAAAATGGAATTGACAATCAACAGCCATTTGACAGACTGCTCTTAGCGATTACGATCAGACATGGCCGACGTCAACGCTAGATGGCGAACCTAATGACATCATCAACAACAATTAGAGCACTAATATTGATATAAGCGCCAATCGGAACGCACCCATAAATTGATGAACTATGCATATCATCAGATAAACTATATAACAGTCGTCAAAATTATGATCTATGATAAAATTTTATATAGTGTAGATCATCATTACACCAATACAAGTATACATTTAACAAAAACCAATTTTCACATCTAAATTATAATTTTTCACAAATGTTGAGAAAATAATAAGCGATTTAAAAAAAAAATAATGGCTTATAGATTGGACAATACACATTGGGTCAAACTTTGTTGTCATGGGATGTGGAAATACAAGCTAACATATAAACTTGCCCTACGGTCCGAAATGTGCTTACTTCAGCTGTTGGTAATAATAACGCATTGAAACGATTTCTATTGTGTGATTTACTCACAGATGGTACTTTTCTACATGACATGTCAAAGTTGTGTACATTCGTTACTAAATAATCTTCTATTTACCTAAAGTTAATTTTTGCCTCACAAATTATGGAAGCGGCTTTTTAAAATACATTTTGTTAAATAAAAATCCCGGGAAAATACGGGACTGCAAATTTATCGTAGTGATATTGTTTGAAAATTACTAAATTAGCACGTGGTATTTATTTTCAAAAGACCGAGACTCCGGGTTCATTTATACAACTATGCATACGTATTTACCAAAATGTTCTACAGTACCGGTTTTTTATTTATGGAAATAAAATAAAAAGACAGTTCCATACTTTGTCAAAAACTAAAGGTAGGTAAATAAATAAACATCGGGCTATCCAATTCCGCAATCCCGGGATTTTTATTTAACAAAACAATAAAAAGCCGTTTCCATACTTTGTCTTAAACTAACTTTAGGTAAATATGCATCCGATTATCCGATCTCTAGTTATAAATATAATGTTTTAAAGAACACGTTTAATTCGTAAAACAGTCAAGTTGAATTTATTTTTTAATGAAACATACTATATACTTTATGGATATTGATTTATGAAATGTTTTTGGTAACACAATTGTATAGATAAATTTTCGTCACGTGTCACTCAAAAATCTGTTAACGTTTTCGTAGTGCAACAGATATATGTTTGTACGGCTATTATATTACACAGTTTACCGAGAAGTTACTTAATTAAAAACTGCATATTTTGTTATGACAGATCACTTATATGAGATCGACATGTCACAGATAAGGTAAGGCGAGCACGCGCACATTTCAATGTACACATTTCGGATCGAAGGTTAAATAATATAAATACATGAAAATCATTTGACACCGAGTAAAATACGAGACAGCAAACACCACATCAAATTATTGCCACCAATATTGCATAGTTAATTACACAAGTATCACATTGCAACTACATATTAAACAATCAATAGTTAAGGCAAAAATAGGCGAGTTTGAGACATCTAAAAATTCAATTCAAGTTTGTTAAACATTTCACTTAATCGTGTCAATCGGCGCATGTGAGCGTCTTTTGTAGTGAACATAATCTGCGGTCCTTGCACAAGTAAACGAAATATCTCGATTAGGATGGCAATGAGATAATACCTAATTGAGTCGGCGCCATGTATATCTGCGCCTATGCATGGGTTACCTAAAAACAGACAAAGTACTTCTTTAGGACGTTCAATTTTATAAATATACTAGTTTTCTGCCCGCGGCTTCACCCGCGTGGATTTCGGGATTGGGTCTATAGAGGGTTAAGGGTCATAGCTTTTGCCCACGGCTACATGTGCGCGGAAGTCGGTTTATGGCGCGAAGCATTTATCGCGATTCCCGTGGGACTATCCGTTTTTCCGAGATAAAAAATATCGCAAAACCTTGCTCAAGAATCACTCTATTCTTCTTCTATCTACACTTATTGCGCATCCCGTGGGATCTGACGATTTTTCCGGGATAAAAAGTAGCCTATGTTACTCTTCATCCCTTCAACTATCTTCACGTAAAAAAAATCACGTCAATTCGTCGCTCCGTTTTGCCGTGAAAGACGGACAAACAGACAGACACACTTCCCCATTTATAATATTAGTATGGATCGATATATCGAATTATTCGATAGTTGCCATACAATATATCGAAATAAATTGATATTTTGACAAAGATTTTTTAAATCGATATATTTTTATGAAAATATCGAATCGATTAAAAAAGCTAAAGCTGACTCATAATGACCACGGAGCCGAAGTAAATTGTGAGAATTCTCAATGATTAGTTTTGATCAATTTCATTACGGTAGTGACATCTGCGTATGGGCACAGACAGCCATGCAATATGCATAATAGCCTATTATTTTATCTTTACGTCTGCATTTCAAGCAATCAGTTCAGTAGTTACGACGTGACAACTCTTACTGACCTGTAGTAGTGGTGCGGCCAGGGCGGGGCAGTACTGACCTGTGTAGTGGTGCGGCCAGGGCGGGGCAGTACTGACCTGTAGTAGCGGGTGCGGCCAGGGCGGGGCAGTACTGACCTGTAAGTAGTGGTGCGGCCAGGGCGGGGCAGTACTGACCTGTAGTAGTGGTGCGGCCAGGGCGGGGCAGTACTGACCTGTAGTAGTGGTGCGGCCAGGGCGGGGCAGTACTGACCTGTAGTAGTGGTGCGGCCAGGGCGGGGCAGTACTGACCTGTAGTAGTGGTGCGGCCAGGGGGGGCAGTACTGACCTGTAGTAGTGGTGCGGCCAGGGCGGGGCAGTACTGACCTGTAGTAGTGGTGCGGCCAGGGCGGGGCAGTACTGACCTGTAGTAGTGGTGCGGCCAGGGCGGGGCAGTACTGACCTGTAGTAGTGGTGCGGCCAGGGCGGGGGTACTGACCTGTAGTAGCGGTGCGGCCAGGGCGGGGCAGTACTGACCTGTAGTAGTGGTGCGGCCAGGGCGGGGCAGTACTGACCTGTAGTAGTGGTGCGGCCAGGGCGGGGCAGTACTGACCTGTAGTAGTGGTGCGGCCAGGGCGGGCAGTACTGACCTGTAGTAGTGGTGCGGCCAGGGCGGGGCAGTACTGACCTGTAGTAGTGTGCGGCCAGGGCGGGGCAGTACTGACCTGTAGTAGTGGTGCGGCCAGGGCGGGGCAGTACTGACCTGTAGTAGTGGTGCGGCCAGGGCGGGGCAAGTACTGACCTGTAGTAGTGGTGCGGCCAGGGCGGGGCAGTACTGACCTGTAGTAGTGGTGCGGCCAGGGCGGGGCAGTACTGACCTGTAGTAGTGGTGCGGCCAGGGCGGGGCAGTACTGACCTGTAGTAGTGGTGCGGCCAGGGCGGGGCAGTACTGACCTGTAGTAGTGGTGCGGCCAGGGCGGGGCAGTACTGACCTGTAGTAGTGGTGCGGCCAGGGCGGGGCAGTACTGACCTGTAGTAGTGGTGCGGCCAGGGCGGGGCAGTACTGACCTGTAGTAGTGGTGCGGCCAGGGCGGGGCAGTACTGACCTGTAGTAGTGGTGCGGCCAGGGCTGGGGCGCGGGCTGGGCGGGCGGCTGGTACCCGTCGGGCCAGCGCGCCTCCGCCGCCGCACTGCTGGCCATATTACTGCCCGCTGTATGGACACCATTGTAATAACTCACAATTTTTAATAATAACTGTAGACCGTAACAGAGCTAACATAACATTGTTTACACGGAGAAATTATTTGTATATACTGTATAAATATACATAAGACATAGTGTAATATTCATGTAATGCAAATCTATTCTAGCATACAGGTTTGTTTGGTGTATTTATCACATATGTATTTTGGGAATTACTACTGTGGTTTTGGAGCATTGTGTCCAAATCTTCCATGGTCAGTCATGACTATCATATCACCAGCAAACCGAATCTTCTAGCCATTGATGTTAATGCCTAGTACTATCCAGACCAAAAGCTCAAATACATCCTCCAACGCAGTGGTGAACAGTTGTGGCGATATCACATCATCATGGCTCAGATTCCACTGGAGATTAGTATGTATAACTAAGACAAATAGTCTACTTAGGTAGATTCAACTTATAGATAGAGGAATAGACGGCAAGAGGAGGCTTGGGGTTGGCGTATAACTATATATATATAGTCTCTATATGTTCCGCTTGTACAACGGTTTGTGAACCTGGCTGCGCAAGAGAACAGAGGAACTACACCTAAAAGAATGGATAACCAAGGAGGGATGCAAGCGAACGAAAGATGGAGGGATGCAAGCGAACGAAGGAAGCAGAACCGGTACGTTCCAAGAAGCTTGCCCGTTCCCTTATCAAACTAAGGAGAGACAAGATCCGAAAGGTCATAGCAACCATAACTGGACATTGCCTTTTAAACAAACACCTGTACACAATTGGTATAACAGACAGCAG